>JAQQSK010008655.1:0-13420 GCA_028658325.1 Potorous gilbertii
GGGGCAGGATAGGATGGAGGGAAATATAGTTAGTCTTACACAACACGACTATTATGGGACTCATTTGCAAAACTACGCAGATATGACCTATATTGAATTGCCTGCCTTCCCAAAGGTAATGGGTGGGGAGGGAGGGATGGGGAGAAGTTGGAACTCAAAGTTTTAGGAACAACTGTTGAGTATTGTGCTTGCTACTAGGAAATAAGGGATACAGGTAATGGGGAATAGAAAGTTATCTGGCCCTACAGGACAAAAGAGAAGATAGGGACAAGAGAAGGGAGAGATGATAGAAGAGAGGGCAGATTGGTGATAGGGGAAATTAGAATGCTCAGTGTATTGGGGTGGGGGAGGGGATAAATGGGGAGAAAATCCTGTGAAAATCAATGTAAAAAGTTAAATAAATAAATTTATATTAGAGACAAAAAAAATAAAAAAAAAGAACCCTGCTTACTTGGAGTTACTTACTTGAAATATAAAAATAACAGACTGAATATTATTAGTTATAAATCAGACATAACTATTGTTTTCTTTCTATTGTTTTTTTTTAATTATTAGGAAAACCTTTTAGGAAATTGAACTTTATCCTGTTGCTTTATAAATTTTGGTGGTGTCAATATGTCTTAAAATAAAAATCTTTATAGAGTCTCCAAAAAGAATAAATAAACACACTGGAGTACAAACTTAAAGAAATGAACCCCTCAAAGTGCTGAAGAAAATAACACCTTGAAAAATAAACTAACCCAACTGGCAAAAAAGTCAGTGAGAAGGAGGATGCCTTAAAAAAACAAAATTGGTCAAATGGAAAAGGAGACCCAAAAACTCACTGAAGAAAATAATTCTTTAAAAAATTAGAATGGAGCAAATGGAAGCTAATGACTTTATGAGAAATCAAGACATTATAAAACAAAATAAAAAGGATACAAAAATAGAAGAAAATGAGAAATATCTCATTGAAAATATGGCTGATCTGGAAAATAGATCCAGGAGAGATCCCTTAAAAATTATTGAACTACTTCAAAGCCATGATTTAAAAAATCTAGACATCATCTTTCAAGATATTATCAAGGAAAACTGTCCTGATATTCCAGAACAAGAGTGAAAAATAGAAATTGAAAGACTCCCCCAATCACCTCCTGAAAGAGATACCAAAAGGAATACATGTGGGAATATTGTAGTCAACTTCCAAAGGCCCTAGGTCTAGAAAACATTGCAAGAAGTCAGAAAGAAGCAATTCAAGTATTGTGGAGCCACAGTTAGGATAACACAAGATTTAGCAGCTTCTATATTAAGAGATCAGAGTGCCTGGAATATGATATTCAGGAGGTTAATTAGCTAGGATTAAAATCCAGAATCACATACTCAGCAAAACTGAGTATAATACTTCAAGGGAAAAAATGGGTATTCAATGAAATGGGGACCTTTCAAGTATTCTTGATGAAAAGATCAGAGCTGAATAGAAAATTTGACTTTCAAATACAAGAATTAAGAGAGGCATGAAAAGGTAAACAGGAAAGAGAAATCATAAGGGAATTATCAGAGGTGAATTATTTACCTTTTTCCATAAAAACATAGTATTTGTAACTCATGAGAACTTCCTAGGTATTAGAGTAGTTGTGGGGGAATTACTTTGTTTTATTTTGTCTTCCTCTACATTTAACTAGGAAATAAGTTATACTGCAGGGCTATTTAGAAATATATCTTGTCCTACAGGAAAATAGAAGGGAAAGGGATAAGAAAAAGGAGCATGTGATAGAAGGGATGGCAGAGAGAGGGAAGGGGTAATCAGAATGCATATTGTCTTGGGGTGGAGGTAGAGGAGAGATTGGGAGAAAATTTGGAACTCAAAATCTTGTGGAAGTAAATGTTGAAAACTACAAATAAATTAATTAACAAAAGACCAAAAAAATTTAATTGAAAACTGTGTAACTATAATACCTAGACTTGGTTGGACCTAAAAAGAGTCATGAGAAGGAAACCTCCCCAGCCTCTTTGAGGAGGTGAGGGACTATGACTGTGTAACACTGCCTATATCATCAGACTTTTTGTTTATTTCTTGACTTTTTTTTTATTCTTTGCTATAGGGAGTTTGAAACCCAGCTCTCTTACTTATCCAGGTACCCTAGGGAAGTTACCTCTCCTATTTGACCTTCAATTTTCTTTATATTAACATTAATTGTAATTTATTTGTTTTCAGTTTTCTATAATTACTTCCATAAGTCTTAAATTTTCTCTCCCTTACTCCCCAAGATGGCTTGAAATATGAGTTCTACACATACACTCTTATTAAATACATTTTCGCATTAGTCATGTTACATAGAAGAATTAAAATGAATGGGAGAAATCATGAGAAAAAAACCAAAACAAAATATAAGACAATATTCTGTCAAAATATAAGACAATAAGAATATAAGAAAATATTCTGCTTCATTCTGTGATGCAGTTCTATAGTTGACTTTCAATTTTCTTGACCTTCAATTTTATCACCTGCAAAATGAGGGGTTTGGACTAGTTTTGTAAGAGGGGGAGAGGGGAAGGGTACATTGGGAAACAGGTGATATAAAAATGAAAGTTGTTAATAAAATTTTATTTTAAAATATCAGAACTTGATAGTACTGGTATGTTTTAACAAAAGGAAAATGTTTCCTCAATATTACACAAAAATACAAGCAGATATGATGGAAAAGAGAAGTACGTGAGCAACAATTTTATCTTCACTAGATATACTAAGGCTAATGATAACAACAGCAGCAATAATTACAGTGATAATAGTAGTAGTAGTAGTAGTAGTAGTAGTAGCTGCCATTAGTGTAGACCTCCATCTCTTTTTTTCTGGGTCATGACTTTATTGGCATCATTGTGCTAAAATACTTATTCCCAAGTCACCTAAGTCAAAACTGGTTCCTACTCCAAAAACTCATTTTTTAAAGTAACATGATGAAGGAGAAAGAACATTCAACCAGGCATTAGGAGGCCTAGGTTCTAGTTATTAATGTTGTATCACTCTAAATAAATTGCTTACCCTCACTGAGCTCTAATTACCTCATTTAGAAAATGAGGGCATTGGATTAGATCTTTAACATTCCTTCCAGTTCTAAAATGTAATATTTCTACCATCTTGTTTATTGGTGATCAATCTTACAACAAACTCAACCCAAAACAGAGTTCCACACCTAGATTTAAGGATGAATGTGCCATAAATTTCTGTCACTAAGACCATTCTAAAACCACACACTTTTTTTCCTTGGGGTGTTATTGACTCTATTTAAACAGACAGTTCTTAACAAACAACTTTCTGAGGTTTGCATCCTAACACACATGAGAAACCGCAAACTTGAAATTGAATGGGAGGGGATTGTTACAGGCAGGCACAATAACAGCAGGAGAAGAGACAAGACAATTGCTAGACAGTCAAATCAGAGAGAGAATTGTTTTTAAAGGCCAGTTCATAACTGTGTCATGACACAATGCAAGAATGAATGTTTGTAATGATGATCTGGAGTCACAAGAGAAAGGTTAAATTACATTCCATATCACCAGTTTAAGAAGGGTAAAGAAAGTGTGTAATCCATTTTTGTAAATTTTCCATTAAAATGCTGAGAAGTATTGGGCGTAAAATGTCCTTAGCAGAAAAATTCATCTAGGTAGAAAACCTAATTTCCTGATGGTATTAGATAAATGAGGCCATTACTTTATCTGAAAGATTCCTGAAGTCCTATAAGCAGGAAACTTTGAGGTGACAAGGATATCAAAAAAAGGTCATATTGATGTTTTAGAACTAGGAAGCAAGAGATCTACTACCAATTCATTTTAAGACCTTGGACAAGTCATCTTAGCTCTGTGATGGACCTTTGTTCTGCCATTTGCAGAAGGTAAGAGTCAGACTTAAAGACTGATCTCTAAGACGGCTTTGAACCTTAGCATTTTGTAATTTCCTCTGGACCATGCTTTTGACTTTAGAAAAATAAATGATCTCAGAATGACCCGAAAATATTATAGTTATAAAGAGCCTCAACCATTATCTAATTTGAACTGTAATAGAATGAGAAACTTCTGAACAAGGGATTTTCCAGTATTTACTTGAAGACTCCCAAAAAGAACAACTACCACTCAGAGATACTTCATATTATAGTTTTCATTGTGAGAAAACATTTTTCTTCTGTTAAACATAAATTTACTTTATGATCTCTGATTATTGCTCCTTACTTTTTCCTTTTGGATGGAAGTAGAATAAATGTAATCCCTTTTCCACTAGAGGAAGACTTCATGAACTATTAAAGTTGAAGATTTTGTATTAGATAAATGATTCCTAGCCAATTAGAAATTTCTCAGACATTTTTTGTTGATATAGTTATTGGTTGAATTAATGTAAGTGTTGTCCGTGGCGGGCCTTTGATTCCACTCTTGGCTCTTAGCTAGTTCATCAGTAATAAATCACATTTGGTCATATAAAACAAATGTTTATTGTCTGCCTTTATTATTGATTGTTGAAAATGTTAGTATTATTAAAGGTATCATAGTATTTTCCACACATTCTAATGATTGTATCAATAATGAAATAAGGTAAAATCTTCTTTTCTTATATCTTGTACCTATTGACTTCTATAACTTAATACTATTTTGTGACAGTAGTTTTGTTGTTTGTCTTTCTATTTAAAGGGGCCATCCTCTGACTACTTCTTAAAGAGATCTATTCACTGAATAGGCATTACCTCACTTTAAGTGAGTACTTGAAAAGGCCTTATTCTAAAAGGGCAAGGTCTTCCATGGCATTCTGGGCCATCTCCAGTCATCCTGATGAATATCTGGTCACTGGATCTAGATGACTCAGGAGAAGAACTTGGACAGCCCTCTCTCATTTAAAACAAAGTCAAGTGCAAGTCATGTCATAATTTCTCTGATGTCGTGGTCCTCTTTGAAAATGAAGGATGAACAAGCTGAAAGGGGAAGGAATGAGACCAGAGAAGACAAAGCTGTTCTTTTCCCTTACCCTACCCCGAAGCAATTACTTTGGAACTTGGCTAGGACTATTTCCACTATTTGCTGGACAGATCTTGGGATGTCCAATTCCAAAGTAGCTGGTTATTTTGAAAAGGACCCACAAGGATTGACAAGCTGTACATTAATCCAACACTTTTGATTGATTGAATAGACTCCTGGCCATGTTCACACTGAGTTCATACGTCTTCTCTACTGCTTCAGTAGAACTATTCTAACTTGATAAAGGAATTAGAGAAGTAAATAATGTCATTAGTAACTTCAACTGAGAAAGGTGGATTGTTTCTATCAGTATTCACATTAACATCACTCTTGTACTTCATTTCTCACCAGTTTGTATTCCAGACTTTTCTACCATGCCTAGAGAGCCAGGTACTTCCATCATCACTTCTACCTCTTCCCCCACTACTTCTTCCTTCCACTCGCATCAGTCTTTCAACTTCCTTTTACATGTTGTATTTTATTGATTAGAATGTAAGTGACTGTGTTTCTTTTGATTGCATGTTTATCTCCCAGTACTTCACACAATGTTTGGCACATAATTAATTTAATAAATGCTTTTTTATTGAGTGGTTTTATCCTTAGAGATTAAGTCTAGTCCTTTTTGATGTGATGGAACTTCAAAGGACAAGTATCCTCCCTACTCAAATCTTTTCTTCTTTAAGTTAAGCACCTTTAGTTTCTTTAGTCCTCCTATGGAAGAATATTGAGGCCTTTCACTTATCAATGTCCTGCCTAAAATAGGGCACCCAGAAAGATACATATCTAAGAAACCTCTTTGGGAGCTGACTTAGCATGAAACATTTAGATGAGTCTGGTGGATTTAACTGCAAATTAGAATCCTCTCCATCTGCTCCTAAAGTAATTTATGCTTCTGAGGGTTAAGTGAGACACTGAGAGCCCAATTCATGTCATAGCCCCAAGACAGGCATTAAGAACCAGGAAGAACACAAGAAAAGTTATGAGACTTAAGATTTTTGCTGGGGAGAATGAGCAATAATCTTGACTTTAAAGGAGTCTTTCTCATCACCAAAGTCTTACAGGTGTTAGCTATACTAATAGGTATAGCTGCTATGAGACATGCACAGCCATACATGTTTGATAATTTAATAAATTATATTATTTTATATTTATATATTTTATATAAATTTATATATTTATAAATATTCGTATATAAATTATTTTATATTTATATATTTATTTTTATTTTATTATTTGGATTATAGTCTTCCCCGAGCCTAAAGGGAAGATGAAACAGTCTATATATCATGGAATCCAACCTAGTTATTAGCTCTTACTTCCAGGTGAAATTTTCATTCAAAGCCCAAATGACACAACAAGGAAAGACAGTTGGTGAATTCACTTTCCTCTCCAAA
The DNA here is from genome assembly GCA_028658325.1 of Potorous gilbertii. NCBI lineage: Eukaryota > Metazoa > Chordata > Mammalia > Diprotodontia > Potoroidae > Potorous > Potorous gilbertii. Next base: position 6,372 of record JAQQSK010008655.1, read on the forward strand.
GTTTGTCTCTCTTTACAAAGATTTGTGAAAGGCAGAAGTATATACCTGCATAATAAATCACTTTTTATTAGCTTATTAGAATTAATGGCCCTGAGCAAGACAGAATCTCTTTTATAAAACCAAAAAGAAAAATGCTTAGCTCTGACAATTGAAGTGTTTTAGTGATACATATGTATATTTATCTGCAAAAAGATTCAATGTGGCATGGTGGATAAAGAGGTGGACTGGTAATTAGGAAGACCTGGATCCAAGTCCAGCTTTGACATACACTGACTATGTGACCCTGGATAAGTCATTTAAACTCTCAGTGACCTCAAACAACTCTCTTAGACTGTAAAATGAACAAATATCCATCTGGCAGAGGGGATAACCTGTAACTCTTTCACCAGTTTCCCTGTACCAGTGAAACCACAGGTTCAATAAGCATGATAGGAAAAACAAGAAGTATATACATATATGTAGAAGTTATATGAGTAAAATATACACAAATATTCATAAACATATATGTTCTGTAAATATAACATATACATATATGTGTATACCTGTGTGTGCATATAGATATACTAAGATAATACTGTCATACTTATAATCTAAGTAAATATATATATATATATTCATATAAAGATAGGTGTATGTTTTTATGTATAATAAATGCATGCTATGTAACTACTGTGAGTTTATGTTAAGAAAAAGGAGATGGGGATTAGATTTATGATTTAATGGTACAGGTAATTCCTAGATAAGGAAACTTTCTCTGTCAGTGGTGGTCAGCAGCTTCTCTATAGTTTTATGGGAGAGGTTCTTAACTTGTTTTGCTACATCATGGACCCCTTTCTCAGTATTCTGAAACCTGTGGGAAACTTTCTCAGAATGTTTTAGAAATAAATAAAATATTTAGGATTATAAAGGAAACCAATTATATTGAAATAATTTTTCCCATTCAAACTCATAAATGCCCTAAAATCTATCCACAAATTGCCCGGCTTAGAATCCCCCTTCTTTGTCAGTTACCTAATGAAGTAGATTAAGTGCTTTGCCAGCATGTGTGAAGGTTGGGACTTCGACTCAAGTCTTCTAGTCTGTGTGACCAGTTCTCTATTATGTGCTCTGCCCTATGTGCATATTTATGTTTATATGTGTGTTTATTTATAAGTACACATGTATATGTGCATCATGTAATTGACATACCATTTTGATACTTTCATGGAGTATCCACTTATCTTATTTGTGGATATTCATTCCACTAGCATAGATATAGCAAGCTTTCATAGGATCATAGTGGAGACCATTCAAACTGCTTCATTTTAAAAATTAAGAAATGGAGAATTACAAATCAGGCCCCATAATTCCAGATTCAGTTCAGTTTGTGTGTGTCTGTGTATGCGTGTATTTTATATTGTATCACATGGTCTCCCCTCCCCAGCATTTCCTCATACTTTACAATTTTTATTCATGTCTTCTTGCATTGAGCAGTCACTCAAAACACTTGAGGCATTCTTGTTTCTTGTTATTTGTTTCTGATGTCTCAGAGGTATGTATGAACCATTCTGTGTAACCATCTGTTGAATTGAAAATAGTAACTTCTAATGTCTTATTTTTGTTTCATGAGTGGTCCATCTTCACTTTCTTCTCTTGGCAATATCATTTGCACCAATTCTTATGTATTGGTAATGAGTTGCTGCATACTGACATTTCTGTCCATCATACATCTTTATGTTGTTCTTTACTAGAAGCATAACTAGCAATTTTTGCTTCAAGGGTAAATATAACAAAATGCAACCTCAATTAAGTTGGTGATGAAGGATAGCTCAAGTCCATAAACACCATGAGGTTGCTGGTATATAAAGAAGATGCCCAAGAAAGAACTTTTTCTGAGGTTCCTGTCATCTAGTAGCAATAGGGAAAATTATTCCACATAAAAGAGACACAAGAGGAAACATTTTACATTGGAAGGGAACATGGGAAAGGTAGAGAACAACACTTAAATGTTACTCTTATAGGATCTGACTCAAAAAGGGAATGACATACACACTCAGTTGGGTATATAAATCTATATTTATGGAGAAGTAGAAGAGAAGAAGATAAGAGAAAAGGAAGGAGGCCTATATAGGGGAGGACCGATTAAGGGAATTACTGGATAGAAACAAAACAGACTGAGGCAAAACAGTAAAAATAGAGAGAAAGAAGGATAAATGAGAAAATCAGATATAAGGAAATGCATAATTAGTAACCATAGGTAAGAATGTGATAGAATGAACTCACTCATAGAACAAAAGCCGACAGAAGAATGAATCTAAAACTAGAATCCAACAATACATCATTTAAAACAAACACACACACACAAAAAGACACGTGGTAAAAATTAGGAGCTGAAGCAGAATCCATTACACTGAAATATATAGGAAAAAAAAGGATAGCAATCATGATCTCAGATAAAACAAAAGCAAAAAATACACCAAATGTAAAAAGATAAGCAGGGAAGTTACTTTTTGCTAAAAGGCATAACAGATGATGGAATAGTATCAATACTAAAAATGTGTGTACCAATTGGCATGGTATCCAAATTCTTAAAGAAAAAAGTTAAATAAGTTATATGAAGAAATAGACAGTAAAACTATACTAATGAGGGATCTCAACTTTCCACTCTCAGAACTAGATATCTAAAACAAAAAAGAAATTAAGGAGATGAATAGAATTTTAGAAAACTTAGATATGATAAAAGAGTATACAATTTGTCAACTGTATATTGTACATTCACAAAAATTGACCACGTGTTAGGACACAAAAAACTTGCAGTCAGATGCAGAAAAGTGGAAATAGTAAATGCATTCCTTTTCAGAGTATAATGCAATGAAAAGTATATATTCAATAAAGGGCCATGGAAACAGATTAAAATGAGTTTTGAAACTACGTAATCAAATTCTAAAAAATAAGTGGGACAAAGAACAAATCATGGAAACAATACATAATTTCAATAAAGAAAAAGACAACATACCAAATTTTGGGGGGATACAATCAAAGCAGTACTTAGAAGAACATGTCTGTATACATACACACACACACACACACACACATATATATATACAAATACATATGTGGATACATATAGGTATATATGCGCATTGCATGTGTATATATGTAATTTAATAAATAAAATTAGGAGCTGGTTTTATTAAAAATAGATAAACCATTAAAAATGGATAAACTATTGGTTAATATGATTTTTAAAAGAAAACCAAATTACAGGTGTCAAAAATAAAAAGGGTGAATGTACCACCAAGAAAGATGAAATTAAAGGTGTTATTTTGCCCAATTATATGCCAATATATCTGACAATCTAACTTAAATGAATATTTACAAAAATGTAAATGGCCCACATTAACAGAAAAGAAAATACTTAAATAACCCTCTCTTTGAGAAATAAATTGAAAAAGCCATAAATCAGTTCCCTATGAAAAAATGCCCTGGACCAGAAGAATCACAAGTGAGTTGTACCTAACATTTAAAGGACAATTAATTCCAATGCCATATAAAATATTTTTGAAATAGGCAAAAGGGTCCTAGCAAATTCCTTTTACAACACAAATATGGTTCAAATAGAAAACCCAGGAAATAAAACAAACAACTAAAAAAAATACTAGCAAGGACATTGCAACAACATGACAAAGATCATATTCGTCACAAATATCATATACTGTGACCAGGTGGGATTTATACCAGGAATGTGGAACTGGTTCAATATTAGGAAAACTTTCAGCATAATTGATCATATCAATAACAAAATCAACACAAATTGTATGAATATTTCTATAGATGCAGAAAAAGTTATTGACAAAATATAATACATTACAATTAAAAACACAAGACAGCATGGAAACAAAGAGGACATTCTTTAAAATGGTAGTAGTGTCTCTCTCTGAAAAAAAATAAAAAGCATTAAAAAATTTAAAAAAACCTATTGGAAAGGCTTCTAGCTAATGGAAAATAGCTAGAAGCCTTTTCAATAAAAACAGGGGTGAAGCAAGAGTGTCAATTATCATTGCTACTATTCACTATTGTTCTAGAAATGCTAGCTATAAGCAATAAAAGAAGAAAAAGAAATTGAAGAAATTCGAATAGAAAATGAGGAAATAAAAATATTACTCTTTTCAGATGATGCATTGTTATGTTCGGAGAATCCTACAGAATTAAGTTTTAAAAAGTAATTGAAATAATTAATGACTTTAGCAGTCACAGGATAAAAACATTACCACATACAAATCATTAATATTTCTATATATTACCAACAAAGCTAAGCAACAAGAGATAGAAAGAGAAATTGCCTTTAAAATAACTATAGACAATATAAAATACTTGGGAGTCTGCCTGTCAAGACAAATCCCAGAACTATATAAATTTAATTAAAAATTCATTTCACACAAATAAAGTCAGATGTAAACAACAGGAAAAAATATTAGCTGCTTATGGGTAGGACAAGCCATTATAATAAAAATTACAATTCTACCTAAATTATGATATTTATTCAAGGCCATACCTGTCAAAATAAAAAAAAATTATGTAGAACTAGAAAAAATTCTAACAAAATTCGTGTGGAAGAACAAAAAGTCAAGAATATTAAGGGAATTAATGAAAAAAAAATGAAAGAAAGTAGTCTTGCTGTACCAGAGCTCACAGTGTATAGTGTAATAATCAAAACAAACTGGTACTGGCTAAGAAATGGAGAGGTGGAATAGTGGGGTACAATAGGTACACAACACATAGTAGGAAATGATAGTAATTTTGTAGTTTATAAACATAAACATCTAAACCTTTGGGACAAAAAAAGTCACCATTTGACAAAAATGCTGGGAAAATTATAGCAGTTTGGCCGAAATTAAGTATAGACCATTCCCTCACACCATACAACAAAATAAGGTCAAAATTAATGCATGATTTAGCCGTAAATGTTAATACTATAAATAAAGAGGATATGCAATAGTTTACCTGTAAGATCAATAGATAAGGGAAGAATTTGTTACCAAACAAGAGATAGGGAGCATTATGGAGTGTAAAACAGATAATTTTTATTACATTAAATCAAAAGGATTTTGCATAAACAAAATCAATACATCCAAAATTAAAAGGAAAACAGAAAACTGGGGGAAAACAGCAAGTTTCTCTGACAAGGCCTCACCTCTCAAATATATAGAGAGCTAAGTCAAATTAATAAAAAAATACGAGACATTGTCCAACTTATAAATGGTTAAAGGAAATGAACAGGCGATTTTCAGACAAGAAAAAAATCAAGCTATCTATAGCCATAAGAAAAATATGTTTTAAATTACTGTTGATTAGAATGCAAATTAAAACAGTTCTGAAGTACCAGCCCACACTATCTGATTGGCTAAAATGACAAATGTTGGAGGGGATGTGGGAAAATTGAAACGTTAGCGCACTGTTGGTGGAGTTGCAAACCAATCCAATCACTCCAGAGCACAATTTGGAGAATACCCAGACAAAACCATGCACACCATTTAACCTGGCAATACCAGTACTAGGTCTCCACCCCATCTAGATTTAAAAAAACAAAGGAAAGAAAACATGTATTTACAAAAATATTCATAGTAGCTCTATTTGTGGTGGCAAAGAATTGGAAATTGAAGGGATGTCTACCAATTGGGGAGGAGGGTTGATGGCTAAACAACTTGTGGCATATGATTGTGATGGAATACTCTTATGTTATAGGAAATGGTGAGCATAATGCTTTCAAAAAACCTGGGAAAATGTACATGAACTGATGTCAAGTGAAATGGGCAGGACGAGGAGAACATTGTACACAGTAATAGAAATATTGTATGGTTATCATTTGTGAATGACTTAGTTATTCTCAGCAACACCATGATCCAAGACAATACCATAGCACTTAAAGATAGAAAAACACTGTCTACCCTGAGAGAAAGAACTGGTGCAGTCTAAATGAAGATTGAAGCATTCTTTTATTTTATCTCTGGCTTTGTTTTGTTTTGTGGCTACTATGGAAAAATGTGGAAATGATTTGCATGGCTTTGCATATAGCGATATAAAATTAATTTCCTTCTCAAATTGGGGGAAGAGGCAGGAAGATAGAAATTTGAATTTCAAATTTTTAAAAAGTAAATGCTAAAACACTTTTGTTTATGTGTAAATAAGAAAAAGAGAAAAATCAACTTAAAAATAAATAAATACATAATGGATCTGTCTATCCCTTACACATAGCACTTCCATTGTCTCAATTCTTTTTTAGTTGCCTTCTTATATATGTAGACTGAACTCCTTTTTCACCACTGCCTCATAGAATCCTTTTCTTCCTTCAAGATTACAAGTACAAATACTCAAGCACTATGTTCTTCATTTAGCCTTTCCTGAGCCCTCCCAAAGCTAGCGTCCTCCTTCCCTGACAACTTTACATCTAAATTTTGCTTGATCATTGTTTACGTTTATTTTGTATGTACTTCTGCATGTACATTTTACCTCACCCAATAGAAGGTAATCTTTCTAAAAGTGTAGATTGTTCCATTTGTATTTATAGTACATTTTATTTGCACCCCAAGTGCCTACCACGCAGTATTGACTTAATAAATGCTTATAGATTGTCTAATTATTAACAAAGTACCAAAACTTTAAATAATTAGTGCCCTCTAAATTTCAGTAACATGGGACAAAGCCTTGGTTGCATCTACCACAACTACAACTTACTTTTTGTATTACTCTCAATATTTATTTTTTCCATTATAATGGAAATTATAATAATTATACATAATTATATTATATATAATTATTATTTATATTAATTAAATATTAATTATTATATTATTATATATTGTAATAATTTTCCCTTATTATGAGTCAGGAGACTATTGAGTCTAAAGAGATGAGACTTTCAGTCCTGCAAGCAGCTTAAGATAATTGAAACCAGTTTACAATTTCACAATCTCTATGTAATGGTGGGGTGGGGAGTTAGAAAGAGATTCAGTCATAGAGACAAAGAGAGAGAGAAAGAAAGATTCTGACAGAGAGAGAATGAGATAGAG
>JAQQSK010008656.1:0-13420 GCA_028658325.1 Potorous gilbertii
GGATTGTCTTTGTTTTTATTAATTTTTTGTGTCCTTAATGCTTAAAACAGTGCCTAGGAGAAAGTAAACACTTAATCTATCCTTGATTGATTGCTGCTTTTATTACATTTATTTACTTCATCATAATTCCTTCTCTCTGATGTGCTACAGGTTGTTTATTATGGGCAAGGCCCAAATTAGATGAGACCAAGCAAATTCAAGGTCTAAGATTCAATAAGTACTTTGAATGATAACATTTAATTAAAAAACATTTTACTAATTAAGAATCAAAAGACATACTTTGAAGTAATACATAGTTAAAATTAAAACTCATTTTTGACATATTCTGCAGAGTTAACATGGCAGACAGTATGGAAGACATTGTAGGGAGGATAAGAAGCACTAAGGTAAAGAAGCTTCTGAGGTGATTTTTCCCCAAAGCTAAACTTCTTTATACCTCAAGAAGCCAGAAAAAAACTACAGGCCTTTTTAAATGGCTAACATAGTTCACTTCCTGCTAGAAAAACTGTCTGGTGTATGAAGCACTAGGTGAGACCAGTAATGAGGAGGGGGAATGGAATCATAGGAGCAGAGAGGAAGGAGAGAGAAGAACTCAATGAAAACCTAAATGTTCCTCACCACCAGCAGCCTTTCGGCAATCCAATCACCATCTGCATTGAATTTGGACAGTTCCAACCCCACCGTTCATATTTATAAAGCACTTTCTTATCACCCTTTGGATAATTGTTAGTTCTTTGAACACTATACAATTACCTAACTCAGAAGTAAATGATAACTCTAGAACACTATCTGTACAAAAAAAAAAATCATCCCCAAGTTTAATCTGATAGAAAGGAGGAGAAAACACACCTCCCTCCCATATTCTCAGAAGTGGAGGGCTTTGGCTACGGAACATTGCACAGGTTATCAGACATCATTGATGCACTGATTAATTTTGTTGAATTGCTGTTACATCATCTCTTTTTTTCTTATTACTATTTACAACATAGAATGGTTTTCTGAGTGAAGTGGGTGGGGGAATATATTTGGAAATAAATATGATTCAAAATCAAAAGATAATAAAGATAAAAAAAGAAAAAGAAAAAGAAAAATACATGAGATCTTTTATTTCAGGAGAAATATCTTCGTGTCATTAAAAGAAGTTTTTCATTTCCTAAAAGCAATTCAACCCACTCTCTTACTCCTCTTCCTGCTCTTTAACTTTTGGCCTGTCCATTTGAAGTGTCTATCTAGGGTGTGTACACACACACTTATGTATATGTCTGCACGTGTATATGTACATGTATACATTTCACACACATGTGTGTAAATAGGTTGTATGCATATATGTGTTCACATGGGTGTGTGTATACATATATGTATATGCACATGCATATACATGTGCATATATGTTTGCGTATATCTATATGTGTATGTATGTGGAAGTATGTATATATGTGTGCATAATGCATATTATATAGGCATGTGTGTATGCCTATATAATCTCATAATCATGTCAATATAATGTATGTAATTTGCATATAATATAAATTATATAAATATAATTATATGTATAGTATAATCTTGGACAGACACTGAAAATGAACAATAGTCTCAAAAATGTATCTGTCATTTTAAATATATATATGTGTGTGTATAAATATGTAATATATATACATGTGTATGTATGTGTGTATACATATATGCATACACATACATATGCTTATGTGTATGTATATGTATATGTACATATATACACATACACAAATGATGGATGAGCTTTATATCTTATCTATCCAACTGCCTACAATGGTAAAACAATAGGCATCCTTCACGTGTTCTTGTGAGAATAGTTAGGCTAAACCTTTTTTAGTGTTTATGAATCTCATTTAGGAGTTCTAAATTAGAAAAAAAAATCAATGTAAAGGAATGTGATGCAAAAACACAAGCAAGGCTGGTGATATGGAAGGAACAAAGGATAACTGGTGACAATCCATGTGCCATTGGGATGGTCTGATATTTGGGAGAACTTGACGAAAAGACTTTAGATGGGATTTTTTTTTTTTTTTGTTTTTGTTTTTTTGTGTAGACCTCTAGTGGAGAACTTATAAAAAGATATGGACAAAAATGTTGTATGGAATGAAGGGGTTTCGCTGTTGGAGGAGATATTTGCTGCCCATTCTGAAATCCTTCTCTCTCCTCCCTTGGCATCCTCATCCTCTTCCCAGAATTCAGACTCTCCCCCTTGATCCTAGACCCTGATATGAGCTTTTGTGTCCCAGACCAGAACACCACAAAAACTTCCAGATATTTCCAAACTCTGCTGTGGTGCTCTTTCCCAATTCCTTTCTACCATCCTTTTATGTGTTATGCTGCCTATTCGCATGTAAACTTCCTGAGGACAGGGCTGTCTTGCTCCATGCTATCTGTATTTATCAGTGCCTGATGTGTCTCAAGCACTTTATAAATGTTGCTTTATTCTTTCTTTCAATAAAATTACAGATTCATTGAGTATTTGTTTATTTGCTTTATAGAGAACCAGAGCCAAAAGGGGTTGTTGGGGTAAGAGAGAAATGGCTTTTTTGTTGTCCGGGTCTCAAGTTTTAAAGGAGTCTCAAATATATGATCAACATTTTAATGATCTTGCCTTCTGACTATTCTGATTATACTGCCTATGACATTCTATGGAAGTTAGATTTCCTTAATAAGCATTGAATTTGCACAGGAAAGTGAAAAAAATCATTTACAAGAAAATGAAAAATAATTAACAAAAAATAATTAAAAATTAAAATAAAAAATATTTTCAAATTTTCCATCATTTTTTGTTGATTTGTTTTGATGCTTTTTTCTTAATATGTATGTATGTGTGTGTGTATATGTACGTGTGTATGCATGCATGTATGTATAAGGATATCCAAAGCTAGTAGAGATCTGGCCTTTTTGGACCTTTAGGAGTCACTGATATCACAATAAAATAGTATAACTATGACTAACTTGTCATAGAGACATGGAAGATCAAATGTATCTTTTCCTCTGTGTTATGTTTGAAAAGAATCTCCTAAACATTGCTAATAAGACTTCTCCTTCTAAACAGAGAGCACTTTTTGATCTAAATGACTGTCCTATGGAAAACACTAGTACCCGTATGTCCACATGAAAACACAGGTTCTGGGTCTCCAAGCAGTCCTGCAAATTTGTTGTTGTGTTTGTCCTTTGTTCTTGAAGAGGACAATGACATCAAGAAGACGACATGACTTGCAGTTGACTTGGACTTGAGTGAGAGAGAATTGTGCAAGATCACCAGCCTCACTTTCTCCTCCAGAGCCATCAGGGTCCAGTGGACTGAAAAATATATGCATCCCTAAAGATGGCTCAAGATAGCTGCTAGCATAGTATTATTTCCTTGTAATCTGAATTGCCATTATGATGATATCATAAAATTAAAAACAAAGAGCTCCAATTCACGTAATCTTTTGGCATGATTCTAGACTGAATTTGAGGTTTGAAGTAACATCAGATAGAAAGTAATACTTAGTGAACCTCCCACAATGCAGTTTTCCCAAAAGCTTTATCTTACGAGGAAAAAGTTCAAAGCAAAATGTAAAAAAAAAAAAAGCAAGAAACAAGACTCTCTAAGGAGTGAGTCACAATAAAGGATTTTTTGTTGTTATTCAGTTGTTTCATTCATGTCTGACTCTTTGTGACCTCATTTTGGGATTTTTCCCCAGCAGAGATACTGCCTTGGTTTGCCATTTCCATCTCTAGTTCATTTTACAGATGCAGACCCAGGGTCACACAGCAGTGTCTAAGACCAGGTTTGAATTCACAAAGAAGAGTCTTCCTGATTCCAATACCAGAGCTTTATCCATTGCACCACTCGGTAGCCCCAAGGGATCTTTACCTAAATGATTAGAATACCTTGTATACCAATCTATACAGAGAAGAAACATGAATAAATTGATCTCTGAGGAAAACGTTTTAAAAAGAGTTATTTTTTTATATTCCTCACTCCTTTAAAAACTCCTTATTGACTCTTTTTAAAAAAATTTTAATTGACATTTCTTTTTTGATATCACTTTCATATTTCAATGTATTTCTCCTTCCTGCAGAAACATTCATTTTTTAAAAAAGAAAAGAATAAAAGAGAAAAACGTAAAACTAAGGAATACATCAGCCAAGTCCAACCATATGGTATTTTATACTCCTAGTCACCCCGCTCTGTAAGGCACACAGGTAAGTACATTGCTTTTCCTTAGAAGTAAGCCTGGTACAGTTACCCAACATTTGATTATGCTTTTTATTGTTATTTATATTTAAATTTTATAGTCAAGGCACATAATTCTTTCCTGAATCTGCTTACCTTATTTTGCATCAATTCATATAAGTCTTTGAATTCTTCTCTCTTTGTAATCATTGTTTCTTATAGCAAAATACTATTTCTTTATTTGCACATAGTGCAATTTGTTTAGCCACCCCCTAACCAAAAGGCATTTAAGGCTCAGGAAGCAAAAGTGAGGTTGCTGACCTTGCACAGCCCTCCCTCATGCAAAACAAAGTCAAGTGCCAGTCATGTCATCATTTCTCATGGTCTTCTTCAAAAATGAAGGACAAATATAGAAGTTGCTTCTAGTTCCTTGCTAACACACACCCACCCACACACACACACACACAAATGTTCTATAAATATTTTTGTACATTTGGGGAATCTCTTTGCAAATCCTATAATTCCCCTCTCGAGTCAGGGTGAGGGTGACTAATGTCAGAATCATTTCTTTTAAGATGGAAGCTGTCATAATCCCACTACATTATGACAGTGGCCGACTGACAGAAACCAAAACCTATTCTGACAGAGAAGGTCCAATTAGAATTCTAGAGGTTGTTAAACAGGGAATTTGACCATCTCCACAAGAAGAGAAAACCAGCAACGTCACCTGCCCATGTTATATTCCAGGTTGCAGCTACAAAGATTATAGAGTATTGGGATGGAAATGAATCAGCTCTCTTGAATTGATTTCTTTTCCAGTCTCCCTATAGATAAGCATTCTTAGGGTAGAATTGAGAGATTTCCAAAGTGAATTGCATGCACTGAATAGAGAATTTTGGTCTGAACACCAAACTTTAATGCATAGGATCATAGATATAGTGAAAAGAACCTTAGGAATCATCTAATCCAAGCCCCAAGCCCCTCACTTTGTAGATAAAGAAGTTGAGTCCCAGAAAGCTTAAGGAATTTGCCCTATATCACATATAGTTAAATGTCAGGTCTAGGATGCTAATTTAGATCCTGTTACCCCGGAGTTCATTTCTCTTTTCAGTGTTCCAGCTGCTTTCAGATGTGAAATACCAATATTCTTACTACCTAGGATTTCTAATCAGTAATTCTGTGTCTTTGTCTAATTCTCCCCTGGCTATATGATCAATTGGAAATCATATTGTCTGTGGCATGGGTGTGTTCCCAGTCTTGTGAATCCCAATTTCTTATAAACCAGTCACATATCATTCTGGTTTTGTCTTGTAAATTCTCTTAATGTTTCTTTCCATTAGATGGGGTTACTTCTCCTGAATGTGTTCTTGATTATAAATATAAAAGCTCTGTACAAACGTATTGTTGTATATCACTGGATATCACTGAGGCCGATTCTACCAATCTCTTCCACAAAATTAATCTCATTAGTTCCCAGACATGTTTCATTTGTATAAAATATAGAAGAATGGATGTTTGTATCATAATAATCATATTCAGAATCTATTACATCCAGAACAATAAATAAGTGCTATTTAAAGAAGGCCCAAGTTGGAATCAAAGGTGGTAATTTTCTAATCATGTGTTGGCTATAATATACATATACTTGTATATAATGTAATATATGTATTACACATACATGTAACAAAGTGTTATAATCTAAATACTTTTAGCATTAGTAATTTATCAGAAATTGTGTATATTTTACAATAATCACATCAGGTCCCTCTCTATTTTCCTTTTTCTTCATAGCTCTTATTATCTCCTTCAACCTTTTAAATGTATCTGCCATCACACTTTCTCTATACTTACCTTTAGCTCTATGTTTCAAAGTTCTAAACACATGAATGTAGGAAGACAATGCTTTTGTTGCTATAGGAATATAGGAAAATGCTTGCTCAGTCTTAGTACCTTTGACTCTTGCTCAGGGGATGATTTGCATGTGACATGATTAATAACCTGGCAGGGGAAATATACTTAATAAGAGAGTTGCAGCTAAAGTTAAAAAGTTAAGGCAAAATCAAAGGAGTTCAAAAGATAGATACAATTGACTCCTGAGATAGTCTGTTAGCTTTGTTTTCCTTTTTTAAAGTTTAAATCATAAAAGCTTGGGAGGACATGAACTAAAATAGCTGAGAGCCCTCCTACAAGGGAATAGAAAAACTACATGAAAGGAATGGAAACACCCAGACAAAAGCAAGGAATAGGGACTGGACTTGAGATATCATTGTCAGAGGGAATTTCAAGGTGAAAAATTCTGAAACACTAATCCAGGTCTTATAGTCTTGGACTACTGTCAAGAACACTGAAAAGTTAAATGACTTGATCAGGCTCATACAGCCAGGACAAATTGGAGAATGGACTTGAATTCAATTTTCTCTGAGGACGACTTTCCATTGACTATATTGCACTGGGAATATAGCAGAAGACCACAGAACATCAGCAGAAATGAATGCATATGTAGAGTAGCCCAACAGAGAAGACGAACTGAGAGCATCCTAGTCATAGAAGTCCAGCAAATGGTCAAACAACATATAGAATGGTCCTTTATGCAGCATAAAAATCTGGTGTAACATCTTGCAAGCTGATCACATTACCCAACCAGGTATACTTCCTTTAAGAACCTGCCATTCTTTTTTTTTGGTTGTTTCTAATAACCATATATTAACCCCATTATTCTTTATATGACCACAGTGCTCACACACAAATATGCACACACACACACACATTATCTTTTATGTCAGTGCTGTCCAATATGGGACACACACATCAAAGGAGGTACTGAAGATGGTCCATTGTAGTTGAGAAAGAAAATATTAACATTTTTGTTTATATGTAATCTAATACCCAACTAAGTTGGATGGAGCAGGGGATGTCTTGTGCTACATTCTGCCTAAGGGACATGGTTCTAGATTGGTGAGAGAATGTGGACATGACTGCATGATTGTATGAAGGACAGGTATGAAAGTTTTGGAAAAAGACCTTTCTTCCTGTGAGAAAGGACATGTGTGGTTCTAGAACAGAGGTGGAAAACCTGTGACTTAGAAGTTACACCTGGCCTTCTAGGTCCTCAAGTGCAGCCCTCTGACTGAATCTAAACATCTCAGAACCAATCTCCTAAATAAAAAGATTGTTTTCTAAAACTTGGATTCAGCCAAGAGGCCATATGTGGCCTTGAAGTCCCAGTTTCCCTCCCCCACTTTTTCCAAGGCCTCTTAGAAACCTACTCCAGACACAAAAAGAAATGGTACCAGACTTTGGAAGACAAACATAGAAGGTTGACTGATTCCTTATGTGTCCTACCATCTTGTGGTTGAGTGAGATTTCATCTTTCTCTCATCTGAAGAGCTCATTCACTTTTATCTTCTAATGCATTCTAATCTGAACATTTTCTTTTTCCATCTACTGTCTGCTTGGGTAAATAGATTTACTCACTATTCTAACTCTCTCTCTCTCCTCTCTCTCTCTCTCTCTGTCTCTCTCTCTCTCTCTCTCTCTCTCTCTCTGTCTCTCTCTCTCTCTCTCCCTCTCTTTCTCTCCTCTCTCTCTCTCTCCCTCTCTCTCTCCCTCTCTCTCTCTCTCTCCCTCTCTCTGTCTCCTCCCCTCCCCATATAACCTTTATTTGGTGGAAAGGGGTCCAGCCTGTAAGTATAAGCTAGGGGTATCCTTTGCCTTTAAGGAATGATGATCAGAGAAGTCAGTGGCTTTTCAAACCTAAAAAAGTATGCCGCAGTGTCAATTTTTAGAAGGATAGATACATGAAATTCTGGTTTAATATCACTCTTTCTTACAGAAGAATACAGTGACCAAACATTAAGATGCCCTCTCCTTCCCTCCTAAATGCAGGTATCACAGTCAGATGGTTAGGATTACCTTAAATGTAGGATTTCTTTGAAGGAGTCTTTTTAAACCAGTTTTCTATTTTCTGAGAGTTAATTTAATTAAACTAGATAATATAATCTGTAAATCTATTTAACTAGGCAAACACAAACATGCTAAAATATACTGTCAATGAATGAAGGAGTAGAAGTTCCTAACAATAGCTTTGCCTTCTGGACCTCCCATTCTTGTCTCAAGATAACTCAGGCATGGACATGATGTCCGTTATCTGTTTTGAAGAGGACTAGTGACATCCATAGGTGACAGGTTAACTTGCTCATGAATTGGATGAAGTGAGGCAGACTTGCACAAAGTCATCAGCCTCACTCTCTTACAGTGTCATCGAAATCTAGTGGCAACACATGAGTCTAAACAACTGGTGATGGTCCAGGATGCAGTGGATGACCATGGTGTCTTTGATGGGAGAAGTCTTCACATGCTTGGGGCACATGATTTGAGACCAACTCACCAACAGGTTTGAGGTCTGTTCATTATCCATCTCCTGAGACACTGTGGCCGTTGCACGTCTACAGCTTCTTGGAGCAAAAGGTGAAAGTTGAGTGAAAACTAAAGGTAGATAAGCAACCCTGAAAAGATCTCAGCAAGCTCTTACACTAGAGATGCCAGTCCTCTCTGAATATTCTATATATCTCATATACAAGATGAGGTTGACTGTCTGACATAAATAATTAATTAATCTGTACCTTAAATGTTAGTAAAATGTATTTTTTCTTATTGTTTCAGAAGGAAAATAAATGCACATAAGGTAAATATATACCTATAAATACACAAAATAAAAACACATATGTAAGTGGTATGTATCCCCATAGGATAACTAAGTATATAGACAAGTGACTGGAGAAGAAATGTTACCTAATGAGAGCACAAGGCCATCATGTTTAGCAAGACATTTAAAAACTAAATATTAAGAAAATGTAAAAAAGTTATGATAATTTAAAAGCTATATTGAAAGTTATATGATATTCAAATCAGTGTTATGCAAAATTTCACTAGCTTTAAAATAAATGTTTAGAGGCTAAGATGGTGGAGTAAAAGCAGGGACTTTCTTGAGGACTCCCCTAAACCCCTCCAAATACATATAAAAAAATGACTCTAAACAAATTCTGGAACTGCAGAACCCATAGATGACAGAGTGAAGCAAATCTCTAACCCAAGGCAACATGGAAGGTCTACAGGAAGTATGAATCATACCCATGCTGGGATCAGAACACAGTTCAGTGTGGGCCTATTATCTGTTGTCTATACTGGCACAGACAGGGCCTGAGGAGGCCTCAGAGGACTGAATTACTGGCAGCTGCGGCTTTTTCCAGATTTCTTGATTCCAAAACACCAAGAACAACTTGGAAAGTCAGTGGAAAAAGTCTGTCTGACCTGTGTGAAAGAGTAGAATGATCCAGTCTCAGGTCAGGGATGGTAGAGCCTGCATCTGTCACAGCAGCCGAAGCTGTGACTATTTCTAGAGTTGTAGGCCCACAGATTTGGGGGGGATGGAGTGACTGATTAGAAGGGAATAGATAGGGATTTATTTGCCAGTGCTGAGGTGGGATTCTTTTGCTTTTCCCTGATTGGATCTGGGTCCCAGTCCTGGGTGACAGTCCTAGGGCAAGGAATAGTGCTTGTGTGGTGGAGCTTGTAGAAACAGTACAGAGGGAATCCTTACAGTTCTAAGGCATAAAAGAACGCTTGAAGTCACTCACAGACCAGAACATAAATGAGGAGAGGCGTAAACACCTCTCCTTTAATAACACAATCTTGGAAGAGCTGAAAATTTGCTGGTTCCTAGAAATATTTCTGAAAACAGCTGTACCTATCTCCTGAAACTTGGGACAGTACACCCTTCCCCCTGCCTGAAAGCAGAGAACTACCTTGACAAAGATCCAAAAAGACAAGTAATTTGCTGGGGAATTGAGCAAACATGGGGAAAAACATCAGACTATAGAATCTTACTTTGGTGATAAGTAAGATCAAAATATATGATCAGAAGAAGACAACAAAGTTAAAGCTCAAAAATATAATTTTGTCTCAGGCCATGGAAGAGCTCAAAAAGAATTTTGAAAATCAAATAAGAGAAGTAGAGGAAAAATTGGAAAGAGAAATGAAAGTAATACAAGAAAATCATGAAAAATGAGTCAACTTGCTAAAGGAGAATGCAAAAATGTTGAAGAAAATAACATCTTAAAAGTAGACTAACCTAAATGGCAAAAGAGATCCAAAAAGCCAATGAGGAGAAGAATGCTTAAAAAGCACAATTGGCCAAATGGAAAAAAGAGGTCTAAAGGCTTACTTAAGAAAATAATTTCTTAAAATTAGAATGAAGCAAATGGAAGCTAGTTATTCTATGAGAAATCAAGAAATTATAAAGCAGGAGAATGAAAATATAGAAGATGATGTGAAGTATCTCATTGGAAAAACAACTGATCCATAAAATGAATTCAGGAGAGATAATTTAAAAATTATTGGACTACCTTAAAGTCATGATTAAAATAAAAGACCCTAGAATCATCTTTCAAGAAATCATCGAGGAAAATTGCCATGATATTCTAGAACCAAATGGTGAAATGGGTATTGAAAGAATCCATCAATCGTCTCCTAAAAGAGATCCCAAAAGGAAAACTCCTAGGAATATTGTAGCCAAATTCCAGAGTTCCCAAGTCAAGAAAAAAATATTACAAGCAGCTAGAAAGAAACCATTTTAGTATTGTGGGAACACATTCTACATTAAGGGATCACAGGGCTTGGAATATGATATTCCAGAGATCAAAGGATCTAGGAATAAAACCAAGAATCACTTACCCAGCAAAACTGAGTATAATCAATCCTTCAAGGGAAAAAATTGATATTCAGTGAAATAGAGGACTTTCAAGAATTCTTGATGAAAAGACCAGAACTGAATAGAAAATTCGACTTTCAAATACAAGAATCAAAAGAAGCATGAGAAGGTAAACAAGAAAGAGAAATCATAAGGGACTTATTAAAGTTGAACTGTTTACATTCCTATATGGAAACATAATATTTGTAACTCATGAGACCTTTCTCAGTGTAGCTGGAAGGAATATGTATATATATATATATATATATATACATATATATATATATACATATGTATATATATATATATAATATGAACGGATGGTGTCTAAAAATCTAAGGAATGAGAGTGGAATATATTGGGAGAAGGGGAAAGGGAGAAATAGAATCAGGTAAATTATCTCACATAAAGGAACCAAAAAGAAGTTTTCTCAATAGAGAGGAAGAAGGGAGAGGTGAGAAAGAATGAGTGAACCTTACTCTCATTGAATTTGACTTAAGCAGGGAATAGTATGCACATTCAGTTGGTTATGAAAGTCTATCTTACCCTACAAGAAAGTGGGGGAGGATGGCATAAAGGGGGAATGATTGAAAGGAGGGCAAATGGGAGGAGAGTGTAATCAGAAATAAACACTTCTGAGGAGGGACAACATCAAAAGAGAGAATACAATAAATGGGGACAGGATATTATGGAGGGAAATATAGTCTTTCACAACATGACTGTTATGGAAGCGTTTTGCATGAGTTCATATGGACAGCCTTATCAAATTGCTTGCCTTCTCAATAGGGGTGGGTGGGGAGGGAGGAAGGGAGAGAAGTTGGAACTCAAAGTTTTAAAAATGAATGTTAAAAATTGTTTTTACATGCAACTGGGAAGTAGGACATACAGACAATGGAGTATAGAAATCTATGTTGCCCTACAAGAAAATGGAGGGGAAGGGGATAACAGAAGGGGAAAGATGATAGGAGGAAGAGCAGTTTGGGCAAAGGGGTAATCAGATTGTATACTCTCTTGGGGTGGGAGAGAGGAAAGATGGAGAGAAAAATTGGAAGTCAAAATCTTGTGGAAATGAATGTTGAAAACTAAAATTAAATTAATTAATAAAGGGAACAAGATACATTTATGGAATCTAGAAAAAAAAAGATCCACAGTAAAAAAAACAAACAAACAAAAGAAATGATGAGCAGATGAACTTCAGTAAAACTCAGAAAGACTTATATGAACTGATGCTGAATGACAGGAACAGAACCAGGAGAGCACTGTACACAGAGTCACATTGTGCAAAGACTAACTTTAATATACTTGGCTCTTCTCAGCAATGCCAGTTTCTAAGACAACTTCAAAAGTGTAATGATGGAAAATGTTATCCATATCCAGAGAAAAAATATGGAGTCACAATGCAGATCAAAGCATACTACTTGCTCTCTCTCTTTTTTTTTGTTTATTATTTCTTATAGTCCATTTCATTGGTTGTAATTCTTTGTAACCTGACTAATGTGAAAATATCTTTAATGTGAATATATATATGGAGAGTCTCTATCAGATTGCATGCTGTCTTGGGGAGGGGGGTATGTGGGAGGGGAAGGAGGGGGAGAAAATTTGGAACTGAAAAGTTTGTGAAACTGAATGTTGTATACTAAAAATAAATAAAGTAAAAAATAAATGTTTAGAAGCTTCTTTTGAAGTGTTTGTTTTTTAAATTTAATTGTGAAATACAGAATGACAAAAAAAATTTGGAAACTTTCAGAAGTAATTAACTGCGTTTAAACAAGAAACTTTCTTTAGAAAGAGCTTTGAAAATAGGTTACAGAAATATTTCCATTGCTACATAATGTTATTACAAAATAATATAAAACTCTCATATCTGCATATTTTATTTGCTGTCTTCTAGTCATTTGTGGAAATGCATAAGATTTGTTTTATTATTTGTACTTACAACCCCAGTGCCTAGAGCAGTGTCTGCCAAATGGTAAGCACTTAATAAATACTTGTTAATTGATTGACTTTGTTTACAAGAACTACATGATTGACATCGTAGAAAATGGAATTTTAATAGCTGAATTAAAAAAACAACTTGGCATAAGTAATTGATGGGTGGAATTGAAAAATGAGGATAATGACTGAGTAAACACAGCTAACTATGTACTTCTTCCATTTGTGTCCATATATCTTTGTGGGTTTTTTTTTCAGTTTTTAGTACGCTGCTCTTTAATAATTTTATCATGAAGTCTTAAACTAAGATTTTAAAAAATAATGAATCATTCAATCATATTGAGCTCACTGAAATGAATACTTTTTAAGAACAAAAAGTTTTTGTATCATTAATACATGCTATAAAATATTATTTATTGTATCTTTATGTCAGCCTTTTAATATCTGTTTTTATATGTATTTTACAATTTAAATAATATATTAGTATGGTAACATATTTATATATGTACATATATGAATATACATTAAGAATATGTAAAGTACTCTGAAAACCTTTA
>JAQQSK010008658.1:0-13417 GCA_028658325.1 Potorous gilbertii
ACTCCTATGTCTTTACCTGATGGTAAGCATATCTCTTCGTCCTCAGAGAGGAATGACGCAATCCTCTGGTCACCAAGAAAATAACCTTCTATGGTCTTAGTTTTTTTCCCTTTTCTGGGCATTTTCCCAGCCAGTTATTTGACTTATGAGAGTCCTCTCCACCCCAGCCTAGGTCTGCCCGAACTAGTGCTTGGGGTCTGAGATTCAAATGCTGCTCCCCAGCCTCAGGACTTTTGGCGGCAGGCTTGACTGCTCTTCAATGGTAGCTTATCTGCTGGTTCTCAGGTGGGGGCAGGGCCACCTCTCAGGCTCAGTTCCCTCAGGGGGTTTATGCAGAGATCTCTTGCAATGGAGATGCCTCGGAGCCCCTGCCCGTCCCGGGAGTCTCCTTGGCGGAGCTGCTTCCGCCCCAGCCTCCGCCTCGTCCACCGCCTCCCAAGGGGGTCCGAGACCTGGAGATCCCCCGCTCCCCTCTCAGCCCGTCTCCCTCACTGACCCGTGTGTCTGTGGGTGGAGGGACCCTCGCAGCTGCCGGAGATTCAGGTCCCCGACGCCTGCTGGGCTCCGCTCGCTCCTCTCAGCACCGCGTGGCCGGGGCGGGGGGAGGAAAGCGCTCGGCCGGGCAGGGCTCAGCTCCCGCCCGGGGTACCTTTGCGGTCGGTTTTTCAGGGCTCTCTGCAGCAGAAATCTCCTTCACTGTGTTGCTGCGCGGCTTCCACTGTTCCAGAATTTGTCAGGAGTTCTTTTTCAGGAAATCTATGGGCTGTGGGTTCGGACCTAGCATAGGTGAATCTTTCTACTCCGCCATCTTGGCTCCGCCCCGAAAGCTGGTTTTCTGTTGGAGCAAAGATAGTGATATCTTAGCAAAGGGAAAGGTTTAAATTTATATACACACATATGCATACACACACACACACACACACACACACACACACACACACACACACATATATATATATACACCTACATATATTTATATTCCTATATCCCATTCGTATATATCAATTTGTATATGTGTCTATACATCCATGTATATCTATATCTTTAATTGTTAATCATCCCTTTTTTGTCCTGGCAATTTCTCTTTCCATTATTGCAAAAAATAGAATGAAAAATGCAGAGGCCTTGTACCACAAAAACCTAAACAAAACAGATTCTTATATTGATCACTTCCAAAACTATATGTCTGATTATGGATGTTAATGCATTATCCTTTTGTCATGAGACTTCATTCTCCTCTATCAATTCTCTAGAATCAAGGTTGATTCCTAAGTTGTTCAGATTTTCAAGCATGAAGTATTAGTGGTCTTGATGAGGGTAGAGAGTGTGGAGAACAATGAAGCATAAGGTGAGGAGGAATGAATTAGTTTTTCATTAAGGAGGTAGGGAACTTACAGGTAATGACAAGATCTAGTATTGCTGATTAACCTTTTTTTATGAGGTGAACTGAAGAGTAGAAAATGAAATGAGATTTTTTTTAAATGAGAGACTAGAAAGTTTGGAAAAGCATTTATATGGATATGAACTTCCCGTGTAGACGAAAGCATTATCTGAGAAATCAAGAAAAATAATTTCTTTGAGAAATAAGAGAATGACAGGACTGATTAGGTGGACTGTTTTACTCATGTGAAATTCAAAAATAAATTAAGGTGAATGAATGAAGGAAGAAAGAGAGATTTTGGAAGAGACAATAGGAGCAAAAGTTATTCTAACTCTTCCTCTAGAACAAGAGTAATGAGAGTGTAAGACAAGGTAGAATCTTTGCAGAAGAGAAAAAAATAAAAAACAAAAATACTACTAATGAAGTGTTAACAGAAAAGAGCCAGTCTTCTGCAAGAATTAAGAGATAGAGTATTAAATCAAGAATTAGGAGACTAAAATCTATGATATTTAATTGTGAGATGACATACCATTTCTTTACCAATAAATTAGATTTATCAGTAAATTGTTTAAACTAGGTTTTAGCCCAAGCTCGGAGGCCAGATGAGGTCACAGTGTGTTTGGTAGATAAAAAATGAACTCTATTGAACACAATCCATATTTGTCAACATGCAGTGATTGATATCTACAAAAAAGTCAGCATCCTTGACATATTTCAAGCATTAATAAGCCAAACTTCAGGATATAGGTATAGAATTACATAAAAAAAAACTTAATATGATGGAAGCAGCATAAACAGGACCGATTTTTTTATGGTATACCCCTTATTCATTAAAATTAGTGAAAGGCTGACTAATAATGCAATTCCATTATAATCCAATTTAAAAAAACAACTTTAAGAACCTATTAAAAATAAGGAATAACACAGATGGTTCATGTAGGGGAGTAATGGGAAATAAGGGTAAGAAGGTGATTCGAATTAGATAAATAAAAAGGCTGATAAAATTTTCCCTTATTTTTGGTATGTATTGTACATTATATTATGATATATTAAGATTGTTATGCTATATTTCATTGTACCTGTTGTTATAGTATACCATGTTGTATGCCAAATTACATCATATCCTATGTTACATTTTATTATATCCTCACATCTACTTAAGTAAACATACATACATAGATGTATATATAAGCATATGATTAAGAATATAGGTTTATGTGCGTATGTGCATGTGTTGAGAATTTAACAGTAAAAAGGGGACTGGCTTTTAACTCCAAGCATCTATGTTTCAATGCCAGTTCTTTCATTTGCCAATTCTGGGAACTTGGTCAAGTCTTTTCTGTTAGATTCTTTTTATTCTCTATAAAATAAGATTTACATGACCTGTTAGGTTCCTTTTAGTTCTATGTTCCTGGTAGTCACAGTGGTTTTGGGCTTAATATAATGATACTGCTTAATTTCTCCATGAATATCTCATTTCATGATGGTTACTTTGATAATGTTAGTTATTAGAGTTTATATTTGACATGGATGTTATATGTATTCTAAAAATAGAGAAATGCATAACAATGTTTCTTAAAAGGTATCTCAAAACATGAAGAGATTAAAAGAAAAAAGAGCAAAGTTCCTAGTGAATTTAATCTTTAATTGATATTCTAGGTAGCAAATTGCAAGCTATTTCATACATGATTGCATCAGTTAAAGCCAACTGGAAAAATTTCTTCAATACTTTTACTTTCACGATCCATGATTGCAAGAGTAGTAGTAAAAGTCACAAATAGTGCTCAAGAACTAATTTAACTACCTCAGTGCTGAACATCTCTAATAGGTTAACACTTGAGATATATTTTGTTTCCTTTCCTCTTTTTAAAATCAGACTTTTTCTTAAAAATAAGACAATTGAACAAAGAATGAATCTATAGATAGATGAAGGAGGCAGTAAGATGACTCAATTGATAGAGCACTAGGCCTGGAGTCAGCAAGACCTGAGTTCAAATCTGGTCTCAGACATTTAATAACTATGACCCCGGGCAAGTTACTTAACCCCATTGAAGAAACAAATAGCAAACTACTTTAGAATATTTGTCAAGAAAACCCTAAATAGGAACACAAAGAGTTGGACATGACTGACAAAATGACTGAACAGCAGTAAAATGAGAAGTCCTTCCCAACTTTTCCCATTTGTCTTATTCTCATCCCACATGACCTTAGAGAAGAATAATGTAATGGTATGTGAATTTGGAGTTGGTAGATCAGAATCTGATTCCTGGCTTTGTCACTTCTTAGCTTTATATTAGCAAGCAATTCATTCTCCCTTTTCTGGCCTTAGATTCGTTATTTGAGAAATGAGAAGATGAGATAGAATGAATTCATAAGTTGTTTGTCATTTGAAACTGGCAGGATTACTTATTAAACAAATCCATAACCGCTGATATTCATAGTACTGTAGTGATAACTTTTACTTATTATCATGGGGAACTATAGAGTAAGCTGACTATGAAGTTCAAAGTTCTGAATTCAAATCCTGTATATATGAAATCTGTGACACTGGCTGAATCACTTGACTTTCCAGTGCCCTTGGAAATTCTTGAATACTCTAACTTTCAGGCAATTTGTTGGTTTGCATTCAAAGAGGATGTTTATCCCTAAAAGTTACATACACCAATGAAACTGCAGGTACAGTTAAAACAATAACAAAAATAACCTCACTTTAATTCATGTTCGACTTTAGTTATAAAAATTTATATTCCCAAATAACTGTAAGAGGGGAGGTGTTAAAATTAGTAGTCTGATTTGATAGATGTAAAGAGTGAGGCAAAGAAATAGTGGGAAGACTAGAAAGTAAGACCCAGGATGAAAGCCTCCTGAGACTCTATCTCTCAAGAAAACAAAAATAACAACAATATTTTATGTGAGTGAAAGATATTCAGGGGTGTGGAACCTACAGTCTCGAAGTCACATATGATCTTCCAGATCCTCAAGTGTAGCCCTTTGACTGAATCCAAATTTCACAGAACAAATCCCCTTAATACAAGGATTTGCTATAGATCCTATACTACAAGTTCAAAGAGTGAAATGAACCCTGGTTCAATCATCATTTTTTTTATTATTTCATGTTTTATCTTCTATCTCTTCTCTTATAGAGGTTAATACTGGTGATGATGGCTTCTTTTCATGCCACACATATAAAGATCACTATTTAATCTGTAGTTTCAGATTCTATTTTCAGTACTTAATTGTACACACAATGTGAAATAAACACTGTTTTAGCAGAACTGATCTTTTCCTCTGAATGCTTGCATATGTGCCAAGACAGCATTTATGTCTTCACACCAGAGAGCAAATTAGGCAGATAGGTGTGAGAATGGAATCAGTGCAGTGTGACTCAGAGGTCTCTGACCAAGACTGAGTGTTGGGAGATCAAAGTAGATTTGCTATCACCTCTTTAAACTGTGTTGACATTTTGCATATTGAGACTTCACCTTTTCTTTTTTTGTAAAATTAGATATTCATAAGCTTTAAGAACTTGACTGAGTCTATTTTATAATCATATGGCAACATGATTTTTGGAATTTTGGAAAGAATGTATGTGGAAAGTATTGTGGAAAATATAAGTATTTGTGGAAAATATAAATATTTGGAAGGAATGTAAGAATAAGTTTGAAGTCAGGAGTACCAAGGCTTGACTTTCTTCTGCCTCTGACAGGAATTAGTTCTTTGACCTTTGGCATGCCATTTGAAGTCTCCGAGTTTCAGTTTTCTTATCTGCAACCTGAGAATGATAAGAACACCTACCTAGAAGAAAACAAGAAGCTACAATTTTTTTTTTTATTGCAACAGGTTTCATCTCCTCTATGCTATTGCTTGGCTTCCTGACACTGCTCATTCTTCCCATACACCCAGAGACTCCCAGAAGAAGGTCTTTCAGTCTTTTTCATTTTCTATATTCATGAGAAACTCTTTGCCAATTACTATACTTTCCTTTAAATCCTCAGAAACCCAAGATGAAAGTAAAATAATAATTAGGAGAGGTGACAGGGCAAGATATGATTATGTACTACACATGCAATGCACAGTAAAATGTGTGTGAATATGTATGAATGTGTGGATACATTCATATATGTGTATATATATATATATATATATGTGTGTGTGTGTGTGTATGCACTCATATATTACATGCATTTGCCTTCATGCACATTTGTAAGCATATTCATAAATATATACAAGGACTAAGTTTGAATTAAAATAAAACAAAGAAGCACATACTTATTAACAATTTTGGATCCCTGAAAATATAATTGTCTCCTTGTTATGGAGGACATATGCTTGTCTTTTATTCCTTATAACTTGAACTCATTACTATTTAACAAAATAAAGAATGCTTTAGGGCTTAGGATGGTAGAGGGAAGGTAAGAGGTATTTGGGGGGAGGAGGGGAGAGACAGCCAGTCTAGGACCATGTCATTGCTGGTATCATGCTAGCCTATCAATCTTCACTCTCCAGAGTTTTCCCAGAAACCTAGTATTAATTACAGAGCTTAAGAACTGGGAGGGACTTTAAATATCTTTTAATTCCACTCAGTCATTTTATAGCTTCTGCTGCTACATGAGTATCCAAAATGGGAGACAAGCTGATTTGGGAACAGACTTCATCCAACTTTGTGCAACCTTGCTATCATTATTTGATAATGATGGAATCCAAATAGGATATATATATATAGAGGGAGAGAGAGAGAGAGAGAGAGAGAGAGAGAGAGAGAGAGAGAGAGAGAGAGATCTACATCTATCTATCTATCTATCCATATATATAAGCATCTTGCCTTACGTGGGAAAGGCAATAAATTCTAACATAAAGCCATCATGGAAAAATTATCTAACCTTCCATTTCAGAAAATACAACATAGCATCACAACTCAGGCCCACCCTCAGCAGTTGCATATTCAGTATGTTTTGGGAACAGCTAAAGGCTGATAAAGACCCCATCACTGGATACCACCAGATATTTCTACTAATGAACATCAATGATATTTGGATATGCACCAATGGCATGTTCAGGCTAGTGCTGCACAATTTTTACTGAGCCTTCTTTTCCCAAGGTGCAAATGTCATTTCATTCTCACTCTCCTTATTGATAGTATTTACGCTTCCTCTTCCAAGCTCCCTCAAAATACTCCAAACATGACATATAAGCCTGCAAGGTCAAGGTGTGTGGACACTGTGTTGGAGATGGCATCGCTATATGAGTTTGTTGTGCATAGTGTTTGGAAGTTACACTAGCTGCATCTAACAGAAGAAGTTTGTATTTATACCAGCACATGCCTTAAGCTCAGCTGTGTCCAATACTTTATGAGCTCATTTGAAGTTTTCTTGGTGAAGATACATTTCTTTCTCCAGCTCATTTTACAGACCAGGAAATTGAGATAAACAGGCTTAAGTGACTTGCCCAAGGTCACACAGCTAGTAAGTGTCTTAGGTCACATTTGAATTCAGGTGTCCCTGGCTCCAGGCACTATATTCTATCTACTGTGCCACCTAGCTGTCCCTCAGAAAGAATAAGTGATTCAAAAGATTATTTTTCCTTTGGATAGCACAAAGAAATAAAGTAGTAGCTGCATGACAGCCCAGATATTCATTTCTTCAAATGTACCAATATCTCATTATCCAATTAAGCGTGAAAATTTTCTCAACAATTAAAAATTACTTAGAAAAACAAAACTTTTGAGTATATATCGCAGACTGTATAATTTTGCACACAATTAATTTCTCATGGAATACAAGTAGTATATATTATTCTATACTTAAGAGAAATTCACAATTCTGGTAATAATGTGGATTATCTTTCCCTTCTTCTTTGCATTTTTTTTCTTTTAAATTTTAAAGCATTTTGAGAACTAAACTATTGAATTTTATTTTCAACTTTATAGTCACCCAAATTACACAGTTGTGTATGTATGATTATTGTGATAATCTGAAGAAATATAGTTTGTCTGAATATTGAATAAAGTCTTTTATGAACCCTCAAAATGCCAGGAATGTGTACTGAAATGGCGAGGAGGGGGATGATTATGTGAAGAATTTTGGCCAAGGAGGATATATAAGTAACTATGACTGGTTGTCAAAATAAACTCTGTTCTTTGTTCCTCTAAAGGTTTTTTTTTTTTAATGATCACACATTGTACCCAACTTTATTATTTGTTTTTTCTGTTAGGTCAGGAAGTTCACATTCATTGTTATTTGTATTTTTCGAAGTTTGTCTTCTTTTTCCTCCTTCCGCTTTCTCTTTCTGTTCTGTACTCTGCTGGATCTTCTATTGAAAAGCTTGAATAGAGAGGCAGTAAGGGAAGAAGAGAAAATGACTGATATCTCATCACTTGTCAGTCAAATCCCAGGGTGCCTCCACTACATACCCAACTCATCGATTGATTTCACTGCCCTGTCAGTCTGTGACATTATTGCTCTATTCAAGCTATAAAATGAAAAGCCTCTGCCTTGAAGGGGAATAAGGTATTACAGACACACAACACTTGAGTCCAGGACCGACTTATCACTCTATGATTGAAAATGTCATTAAATTAGCTTAGCTTGCACCCCAATAGTCACATTGACCAACTCACTTCTCCTGAACATGTAATAAAATATCTTAGAGATGGAATTTCTTCTTAATGTCACCAAAGTATTTATTGATTAATATACTTCCACTTAAAAGATGGATTAAAAAAATTTACTAAGTGGAAAGTTCACCTAAAAAATAAGAAAATCATATTTTCTCCCAATTGCAGTTGCCATCTTTGGCAGAAATCTGTCTTGACATCAGGTGGATGGAACAGATGTAAAGGATATTTCTAACTTTCTCAATTTCTTCTGACTTTCAGTATCAATAAAAGGTAATGTTGGGTGGATAAAGATTCTGACTGAGTTATTGCCATTGTATCATTCACCAGGTAGCCCTTGAACTTGTGTTGAAGAGATATCCTGCCAAGAACAATGGAGGGGGCTGACCTTCACTACTATGTTAAATGGTTTCTTTAAATCTCCTTAACAGAAATACAGAAAACCTCTGCGTTACCTAAGCAAGACATTGGGAAAGCCAGGGCCATAGAGATTTGACTTAGGAGGAATTTTAAAGATTTCTCATGATCCAAGGCAAGAGTGATGGCTCTGTAGTCAGAAATAGCTTAGATCAAGTGGTGGCACAACATTTTCTAGTTGTGTCACAAGTCACTTAACCATGCCTTGCCTGAGTTTTGTCACCTCCAAAAGGAAATAATAACATTATCTAGATCCAAGAATTGTTTTGTTAATCAACAGATACATTTTAAGGCACTGAGCACAGTACCTGACACAGTAGTTGCTACATTACTGTTTATTCCTTCCCTCCCTTACATGCATGTACGATATGACTTTAAGCAACCCAATTAACTTCACTTTCTCTTGCCTCATTGTTCTCATTTTAAAATGGGAATAAGAATTCCATCTGTCCCCATTCTCTTGATAACATGTTTGAAAAAATTATTTAATGTCTATAAAATCATATACGTTGGAGAATTCATCACGAATTAATAAATTAAATATATCTAAATTAAATGTAAGTATATTAGCCATTTGAAGATGTTAGATCACATTATTCTATTTATTATGGCCTGAAGATAAGTAAAAATAAAAAAAGTATTCATAATTTAAATAATGTGTAATTAAAAGGCAAAAATGTTCTGATAAAGAAAAGAATACCCAAATGATTGCCAAATAGAAAATAAGAGATGTTTAATATTCTTCACTGGGGAAAAATAGTAATGTCAAGCAAAAACTGTACAAATACTGAGGTTTAAAACAAAAGGTCTCAGAAAAATGGTCATTTAAGGTACTGTATAACTTTTGATTTGAAATTCTGTTAAGTGAAATCCAATAATTTTTCTTTGAATTCTTAATGATTTTTGTCAACCAAGCATACTTGTTTGGTAAATTCTGGCAAATTCTAGAAATCATGAAAGAGTAAAATTATAAAGCAAGTGAGTAACCATAATCTATTCATGTATGAGCCCACCTAAATACGAGGTGGCTTAACACTGGCAAGTTGTACAAAAGAAGATACATTTTTTCCCCATGGCAACTCATAAAACAAAGAATATTCAAAATAGCTCTTGGTGTACTGGAAATGACTTTTGTATCTTCAGTCACTATGGAAGAGTAACGGAAGACACTAAGAATTATATTTTTAACATCATGTAGTAAAGAATGACTTGCTGTATTACTAGGGGAGATGAGTCATTCAACTACTGATGTATATACAATGAAAAAAGAAGACACAAGGATAATACAAAGAATGGATAGTTGGCTAACCATTTCTCCTTGAAGAAGCAAAGACATGAGACAGTGGCTTCAGAATACTCCCAAAGACAATGAGAAATATATTTAATTGGATACACTCATCTCTAATTATGAACAACAGGGGAAAAATATCCTCCCCACGAGGAAGTTAATTTTAGCTTATGAGATAATGTCTTCAGTATAAAGAATTATACAAATGTTTTAAAAAAAATTACAATCATTATCCTTTTAATGGAGTTAGCCTAAATATTGATATCAATCAACAAATATTTATTAAGTGCCTACTATGTACCATACCCTGTACTATGTCCTAGGAATACATAAAGGGGGAAAATACAGTTCCTATCCCCAAGGAGCTCACAATATAATGAGAAAGAATATGTGTGAACAAATGTATACAAAGAAGCTATATACAAGATAAGTAGGAAATAAATTAACAGAAGAAAATAAGGGGGAATTTAGAAAGGCTTCCTGTAAAATATGGGATCTTATTTGAGATTTAAAACAGGTAAAGGAAGTCAGTATGAGGAGTTGAAATGACAGAGAACTCTGGGTGTGGAGGACAGTCAGAAAAAATGCCAGATCTAAGAGATAGAGTCTTGTTCATAGAACAAGGCCAATTGTGAAGGTAGGAGAGGGCTAGGTATTGAATCACTTTCAATACAAAGCATATGATTTTGTATTTAATCCTGGGTTTTAGGGACTCTCTGGAGTTTATTGAGTGGGATAGGGCAAGACATTGAAACACCTGCAGTTTTAGAATATGTATATATATGGTGGCTAAATGGAGCATGAATTAGATTTGGCAGATATCTGAATTAGGTAGCTACAACTTTCAGATCCACCAGCAGACCATTGTAATAATCCTGGGGTGACAACAGTCTACACTAAAGTGGTGGCAATTTCAGAGGAGAAATGGGTGATAAGTGGGAAAGGTGAAATTAACATTGTGAACAGATTAACTATAGGACTGAGAGGTAGTGAAGCAAAGAGGCTAATTTCTAGATTGCAGGTGTGAGAGCCTTGGAGGATGGCATTGCCTTCTCCAGTACTAGGAAAGGTGGGGGAGGGGGAAGTTTAAGTATACATATACTCAGTTCACTCAGTCAGTTTTGTATATATTTAATTTGATATGCCTACTGGCCATTCAGTTTGAGATGTCTGAAAAGCAAGTGGGGATTCAAGATTGGAGGTCAACAGATGATGAGGTAAGATGGATAGATTTTAGAATTTTAAGTATTTAGATGGTAATTAAGCCCTTGAGAGCTGATAAACTATCAAATGAAGCAGTATAGAGGGTGAAGAGAAGAGGTCCCAGGAGAGAACCCTAAGGGACACCTACTGTTAAAAGGCATGATCTGTAAGCTTACTCAGTAAAAGAAACTGAGAAGGAGCTCCAAATAATAAGGAAAACCAGGGACTGAAGTGACTTGAAAACCTAGAGAGAAGAGATAATTAAGGAGGAGAGGCTGATTAACAGTGTCAAAGGCTGTAGAGAGGTTAAGGAAAATGAGGATTGAGAAAAGGCCATTGGATTTGGAAATTAAGACAACATTGTTAACTTTGGGTAGAATAGTTTTAGTGGAATGATTAAATAAGAAGATAGATTATAAGGAGCTAAAAAGAGAATGGGAAAAGAGAAAGCGGAGAAGTCCGTTGTAGATGATCTTTTCAAAGAGTTTAGTTACAAAATTCAGGAGAGACACTGAGTGATAGTGTGGGTGAAAATATCAAATGATGACTCTGTTTTTCAGGGTGTCAGAGACAAGAACACGCTTGAGTCAGTACGGAATGAATGAGCTAAAAGGGAGAGATGAAAAAATAAGTGATAGAGTGGGAGCAAGGGGGCAATTTTTTGTAGGAGATGGGATAGAATGGAAGTACTTGAGAAGGTAAAGGGTAACTAGAAAGTCTAACACATCATGTAAGACAGGGATGCAAGAGGAGAAAGTGAGAGAAGGCATACAAGTGATTGCAGTTGAAGAACAGGGAGAAAGAAGGAGTCCATGACAAATAGTTTTATTTTGTATGTAAAATATGACACCAGATTACCAATTGAGAAAGAAGTGGAGGAATCATGTGAGATTTGAGGAGAGGTCGAATTATTGCTGTGTAGAGTGGAATGATGACTTGACGTAGTAAGTATAAAATATTGCTTGGTAGCAATCAGGAAACCGTTGAGATTACAAAATGCAAATTTATTGTGAACCAGGTCAGGCTGCATGATTTTCTCAGCCTTCATTTAGCAAACTGTATGTAGGAATTAAAGCAGTAAATGGTGGAAGGGATCAAAGATGGAGGCTTGACAGAGTATAATTAGCAAAATTTTAACAGGGCTTGGGATTCAAAAGAGAAAGAGGGTGTTCAGCGGAGTAAGTAATTCAAGGGATCAATATTGGAAAAAAGCAGAGATGATGAGGTAGAATGGAAAACGTGGGGAAGATGACCTAAGAGAAGACTGCGGCAGTTAAGGGAATAGAGGTAATGTTAGATAGGAAGTCCAGGTGTTTAAAGGGAAAGTAGAGTAAGAGGTGAAAAGTTAATAGATTATTGGCAAATGAGGGGATTTCAGGATTCTTGAACAAATAGGTGGTATATCTCTGGGTAATGGCAAAATCAATGACATGACCACTTTTTGAGGTGACATAGAAGAGGAACTTGTGAAAAGTGATTAAGTTGAAGAACTGAGTAGATAGTATATTAGAGAGTCAATACTTATGCAGAAATCTATTTTTATGACTTCAGAAGTTAGGGAAGAGTAAAAACTTGCAAACCATGTGCTGAATTCATTGAGGAAGGAAGGTGAGTGACTTAGTGATCTGTAAAGGAGTGACAAGAATTTCGATTGGACATAGATACGGATTATATGAACAACAAAGAATAAGAGGTTATTGCATGATTGAAGTAGGGGAAAAACCAGGAATTGACCTTGGGGAACAAGTAGTATTTCAACTCCCATATTTCAATTAGTGAGCAAAGATGAATGGGTGATGCTCCCTTCAATCCTTAAATCTCGAGATTTCAACCAAAAACTGGGCAGAGATGAGACATTGGACCAAGTTTTTTTGTCGTTTATGTCATGTTTCTATATATTATTCTATTCTGCCTCTCCCAGAAAGATAAGGTTTACAAAGCCCTTGAAAGAAAATAAAGCAGTTCTGTTAGGGGCTAGTCCCCCAACCACCTGGGACCATCCGTCGGGACTACCTCCCCGACCACCGCCCTCTACTCACCTCCTTCACCGGAGGTCTTCAGCCGTCGCTGGCTCCCAACCCGGGGTGGGGGATGGGAGAATAAACCAGGCAGAGCACCCGAGGGGCATATGGACTTTATTGTTACAGAGATAGGAAAGCCCCCCGAGCCCTTCCTGTGTGATATTCTTATACCCTGAGTCGCCCCTCCTAATTGGGCAAACTTCTCCTTTCCCCTCCTCTAGGGGTAGTCATTCCTCCCCAGTACTTCCCAGAGGGCAGAGCCCAGCTCAGCAAGGCAGGAGTTCCCCTGCTAATGTGGCATTCCACATCACAGGTCCAAACCCACCGGCGTCTCATTATCCACTCCAGGAGGCCTAGATCCAGAGTGCCCCTAACATCTCCCCCTTTTTGTTTAACCAGCGTGTTCTTATGGGTGGTGCAGCGAAATAGTCCCCCTGGCTTGGGACATCCCGTCCGGTCCTTGCCCTTACCCGTCATGGGGCGACCCGTCGCCC
>JAQQSK010008659.1:0-13417 GCA_028658325.1 Potorous gilbertii
GGATTATACTCAGTTTTGCTGGGTAGGTGATTCTTGGTTTTAATCCTAGCTCCTCTGACCTCCAGAATACTATAATCCAAGACCTTTGATCCCTTAATGAGGGGACTGCTAGATCTTGTGTTATCCTAATTGTATTTCCACAATATTTAAATTGTTTCTTTCTGGCTGATTGCAATGCTGTCTCCTTGACCTGGGAATTCTAAAATTTAGCTACAGTATCCTAAGGAGTTTTCCTTTTGGAATCTCTTTCCAGTGAAAACTGATGGATTCTTTCCATTTCTATTTTACCTTTTTTGGATCATAGCTTTCAGGTAGTCTAAAAATTTTTAAATTTTACCTCCTCAATCTATTTTTCAGGTCAATGTTTTGTAAAATGAGGGATTTCTAATTGTCTTCTATATTTTGACCCTTTCATTTCTGTTTTATAATTTCTTCATTTCTCATAAAATCGTCAGTTTCCGTTTGTTCCATTCTAATATTCAAGGAATTATTTTGTTCAGTAAGCTTTTGGATCTCATTTTAATTCCGGCCAATTCTGCTTTCTAAGATGCTCATCTTCTAATTACCTTTTTGGATTTCTTTTGCCATGAGGATTAGTCTACTTTTAGGATATTACTTTTTTCAGTATTTTGGGGTATGTCCTTTAACAGACTGTTGAACTGATTTTAATGTTTTTCTTGCATTGATCCCATTTCTCTTCCCAATTATTCCTTTACTTTTCTTACTTTACTTTCAAAATCCCTTTTTTTCTGCTCCATGGGCTGTGACTAACTCATATTCCACTTCAGGCTTTTGAGGTAGAAGATGTGACTCTGCTATCTTCCTCTGATTGCATGCCCTGATCTTCCTTGTCATCAAAGTAATATTCTATAGGCTGAGTTCTTTTAAGATTTTTATGATTCTATAGTCTGAGTTCATAAAATTTTCTAACTCTTTATCAAGGTAAGATTCTGCTCACAGTGGAGGTGGAAACATGGATTGCATGTACTATCCCTGGCTTCAAAGATTTTGCATCATTTACTCCCTCTCCCACCATCTATGGACTCAGAACAAAAGAAGAAGCTTCAGCAGTTGCTGCTGTGGCTGTAGCCACCATTGCCATTGCTGTAACCAAACCCACTGGCCTAAAGATGGGACTGGAACTCTCCAGATCACCTTTTCCTCTTTCACTCAAGTCCCACAGAGTGTTTATGCTGATCATTTCGGCATTTTTGTGTTGAGAAGTCTGGAAGTTACAACAAATGCCAATTATTCAATCCCTAAAGACTGGTGCAACTGGTTTGTGCTGTTAGGCCCATGCCAGACTGGCCTCTGCTGCCTGCCCAATGTGAAAGACCCTTCCTGTCTAAGTTCCAGGTTGTCTTGGGCTGGGGATTTGTTTTACTTCATTATTTTGTGGGTTATGTAATTCTATAATTTGTTTAGTCATTTTTACAGGTTTTTAGAGTATCAGGAGGGAGAGCTAAGGAAAGGCTTAGCTCCATCTGCCTAATATTCGTAACTCGTAAGACTTTCCTCAGTACCAGGGTATTTACAGATATTAAACAGACAGAAAGATAGGTAGATAGATAGACAGATAGATAGATAGATAAATAGATAGATATAGACTGAGGGCACAGGAAGAATTTAAGATAAGAGATGATATCTAAAATAATAAAATTGAGGGATGAGAGAAAAATCTAATAGTAGAAAGAGAGAGAGAGAAATAGAATGAGGTAAATTATTTCTCACATAACAGAGGCAAGAAAAAGCTTCTTCAATAGAGGGGAAGAGGGGGCAAGCAAGAGTAAAGAGCAATACTTATTCTCATCAGATTTGGCTTCAGGAGGGTATAACACGCACACACAATTTGGTATGACAGCCGATATTACACTACAGGAAGGTAGGGGAGAAGGGGAGAACTGGGTGTGGGGGTGATGACAAAAGGGAGGGCAAATGGGAGGAGGGGGTAATTAGAAGTAAACATTTTTGAGGAGGGACAGGATAAAAAGAGAGAATAGAAGACATAGGGAGCAGGATAGGATGGAAAGAAAATACATTTAGTCTTTAAAACCATGACTGTTATGGAAATGTTTTGCATGACTATGTATATATAACATATATCTAGTTGCCTTCCTTCTTCATGGGGGTGAGTGGGGAGAGAAGGTAGAGAATTTGGAACTCGTAGTGTTAAAAAGGAATGTTAAAAATTGGTTTTCCATACAACCTGGAAATAAGACATACAGACCACAGGATATAGAAATCTATCTTACTAAGAAAATGAACAGGAACAGGATGAGAGAAGGGAAGAGTGTGATAGAATAGAGAGCAGATTAAGGCAAAAGGCAATCAGAATGCATTGTGTTGTGGTGAGTAAAGGGTAATAATGAGGAAAAAGTTTGGAAATTGAAATCATGTGAAACTGAATATTAAAAACTAAAAATATATGCATTAATTAATTTTAAAAATCAATGGTATATACAGAAAGCAGCTACATGCATCCAAAGAAAGAAATGATAAATAGTAGTATGTGTAAAATAAGTTTTAATATACACATACCTATTTGTGCATAATGGTAGTCATCTATGAAGTAGGACTGAGGGGAAGAAAGAAAAAAAAAAATTAAAAGGAAAAGTAAATGATAAATTTATTATTTATTTAAATGGAATAGCAAGTCATACATTACTTATATGAAGTTTTAAGTGAAATCATATGTTATCATGTCATGTAAATGCCGTTTTATTTTACAAATTAAAAGAATGTATTTTACAAACCATGATGATGGCAGTGACAATGATACTGTTGATAATATTAGCCAAATAAGCCTTGGTCAGTTCAGGGAATATTTTGTTCCTGAATTTGGTGTACTTAAATATTTTATAAACAAAGAGTTGTCTCCCAAAGTTCCATTAGGTGCTGATATCTTTACTGAATTGTCAAATGGTACTCACTCGAGAGGAAAGAGCAGGTATTAAGAGGCTGAGCCAGCATTCTGATGACGTTTCAAGCAAATAAATCAACTAGAAAAGTGACATGAATGTAGAAACACTATGAGGAGCCACTTTGATTTTTCTTTCAGAACTTCAGTCAATGAACTCATTACCTAAGGACTCAGTTAATTGAAGCGATTCATTGGATGTATTTCTTTGAAGTACAACTTATTGACATAAGTCATTTCAATGACTTTTGCTTGTAGTCATGATTTATAGCCACCGACTCAGTCGTGGAATTTGTATTTATTCAAATTTCTTCCTTTTCTGAAAACTTTTCTTTTGTGGTTTAGACGATAAGTGAAATAATCATGTGGGAGAAAGAGAATCATACTTTTGCTAGAGATTTCATCCTATTGGGATTATTTCATCCAAACCTGTATGGCTGGCTATGTCTGACACTTATTTTCATCATTTTTATGGTGGCAATTATGGGGAATACAGTCTTGATTCCTCTTATCCGCCTTGACAGCTGGCTCCACATTCCCATGTACTCCCTTCTCAGCCATCTCTCCTTCATGGATATCGTACACATGTCCAACATTATTCCCAGGATGGTCAGTAACATCATATCTGGCCAACATTCCATCACTTTTGCAGGTTGTGGATTCCAGCTCTTCTTCTCTGTCGTCTTGGAAGGTGCTGAATGCCTTCTCTTTGCAGTCATGTCCTATGATCGCTTTGTAGCCATCTGCCACCCACTGCATTTTCCCATTCTCATGAATCATCACATATGTGTCTGTATGGCTGCTGGATGCTGGTTTGGGGGAACCATCAACGCTACAATTCACACAGCTTATGTACTGTACCTACCCTACTGTGGTACAAGGGTCATTGACCATTTTTCTGTGAAATCCCAGCCATGTTGAAACTCTCCTGTGCTGACACATCACAGTATGAACGAGGAGTCTATGTGAGTGCTATATTCTTCCTTCTCAGTCCTTTTTCCATTATTCTTGCCTCTTATGCTGAGACTCTCCGTACTGTGCTTCACATGAAATCTGTGGAAGCCCAGAAGAAAAGCCTTCTCCACTTGTTCCTCCCACCTGACTGTGGTTTCCATGTACTATGTACCATTTATCTTTGCATACTTGAGGCCAAAGTCCTATCATAGTCCAGATCAGGACAAGGTGTTAGCCATCTTATATACAATTCTCACTCCCATGCTCAACCCTGTTATCTACTGCCTGAGAAATAAAGATGTCTTATGTGCCCTGAAGAAGCTTTTAGTAAACACATTTAAGCAAGAAAATTAAGATTTATTTAAGTTAGATTCAGTTCCTATGGCCTTTGTTCGTTCTTGAAGAGGACTGAAATGACATCAGTGTGCTAGAGCCTACTTTTAGTATGTCCCACTGTGTCTGATCAGATCTATATGAGCTCTTAATGCTCTACTTTAGGTCAAGAACAAACAATCCGTGTGTACAACTGGGGATGATCCTTCAAATTGGTGCATCTCATTTTCTTTGGAGGTACTTCAATTCTGAGTTTCTCATAGAACACAGAATATTCTCTGAGACTAGCACACTATGCTGAGGGCTATGTGCTAGTGGCCCCTGAGTGATACAATCAATTCCAGAGTTATTAAGAGAAATGTTGAGAGAGTATTTGTGTCACTTCTTCTGACGACCATGGGAGCACCTTCTCTGTGTAAGCTTTCCACTTTTGGCAAGTGGACACTTCGAATTTTAAAAATGTGGCCAGGTGTTTGGAGCTGTACTGTCTGTGATAGAGTTTTAATGCTTGGCAGTTTAGTTCAAGAAAGACCGCAGGATCTCCTATCATACTGATCCTGATAGATGATTTCAGAATCGTTCTAAGACAATTCAAATGGAAGTGATTCCATTTCCTCGACGGAACTGAAATATGTTCAGATTTCACAAGCATACAACAATGTCATCACCACAATAGCTCTGTGCTCATGAATGACCGATTAGAACTGTGGGGAAAATACCCAAAATAGCATTCTTGCATTTTTTGGGGTAAACACCAAAAATAATATTATTACCACTTTACATATACAATGAAATGAAATGAACAAACTCACATATTTGCCTCACCATAGAAAATTTATTGGCAATCCTATGTAGTTGCTGAATTTATTTCATGAATTCTGGTTTCATTGTTACTAAGAGTGATGTTATTGATTCATGTTTCAGTTTCTCCATTAGACAACAATCTCATATGTAGAAGGCAGCAACGAAATGGTAATATATATGTATATATACATGTATGTAGATATATGTATGTGTTCGTATGTAAAATTATATATATGCGTATATATGCGTGTATGTATACACATAACACATATATACATATAAATGATTTAAAAGGTCTGTGATTAACAGCAAAACTTTTTCGTTTGCGACTGTATCAAAGGTAATATCATATTGCACTGTTTTTGGTATCATAAGTTGACATATTGTCAATGAATTCCTCACTGTCCACCTCTCTGGAATCCAACTTCTTCAAGCTCAATAGGGTATAATCTCAAACAGTAAAAAGTTCAAACACACACACATCACTTTGTTCTGACAACAAAAGAAAATCATTTTATCCGGAAAATATATAAAGATCACTTGAGATGGAGTGGTTACACATAATGTTGTGTTCTCCCTTTCAACTACTGTGTAGGTGTTCGTCCTTCATTGATGAAGGAGACCATGCAATCAGACACATGACTTGCACTTGACTTTGTTTCCAGTGAGGGAGGGCTGTGCAGGTCACCAGCCTCACTTCTCCTCCAGAGTCATCTGAATCCACTGACCAGGTATTCATCAGGATGACTGAAGATTACCCAGGAGGAAGCAACTGGGGTTAAGTGACTTGCCCAAGGTCATACAGCCTAGTGAGTGTCAAGTGTCTGAGGTGAGATTTGAATTCAGGTTCTACTAATTCCTGTACTCGTGCTTTACCCACTTCACCACCTAGCTGTCCTCCCGCTTTTAACCACTAAAGATAATTAGCTAGTATTCTGAAGTATGGCTTCATATGTGAGTTTGTCTCTTGATTGGTATGTAACCCGTTCTCTAATTTTTATCCTAAAATTTTCCTCTGCATGCTGCAGCATAACTATTTCATATACTACCCTGTGTTCGAAAGGTCTTTTCTATAATATATATGTATATAAACACACCCAAATATTTATGTCTACACACACACACACACACACACACACACACAAACACATCTGTGTGTGTTGATGCTCTCAATTTATCCTGCAACGCAACAAACTTCTGTTTCTGATTATTTTTACATTACCAACCTACTTCCTTTTCTGTTATATAATAGAACGTGAAATTCTTGGGAGCCTGGGTTGTCGAAGTTGATATTTTTCTTAGTGCATAGCAATGTACTTTGCAGACTGCATATACTGTACTATTCTCTTGAGTCCCCTCTCTCTGTTATCATTATAATGTTTATATTCAATTTTGAAACACTCCCATCATTTACTACCTTCATTGCTACACACATGCTGCTTAACAAAAGAAAAAAATCATGTAACCATCCTGAATGGGGAAAGTACACATTGGTGATTCACAACCTCAACTAGGACTTCACTGCTATTGGGATATCCTACTGCATCTGGCTGATCAACTCCCTTTTCTACTCTCCATAGTAGTTCTTTCAAATTCTGTCATCAATCCTTTAGTTTTGCATGTCTTTTCCTCTCCCCATCTTCTCAACTAAGGTACTTTCCTCATATTTTACAGAAAAACAGTGAGTCAAGAAGCTTCCTTTTCTCTCCTTTTCCTCATCTCACATCACTTATGTCACTTAATTGTTTCCGCCTTCACTTCATGTCACATGTTTAAGTTACATTAATCTTCACTAAGTCTAATCCCTCCACTGCTCAACAATCCATTCCTTCCTGGGTCCTCCAACACATTGTCCCCCTCTGTTACCCCTAAACTATTCCTTATTTTAATTATTTCCTAGTCTATTTCGTCATTCCTACCGCCTCCAAACATTCCTATGCCTTCCCCATCCTAAAAAAAAAGAAAACCTCACTTGATCCTTTCATCATAGTTAATGATAATAGTATAGCTCTCCTGCCTTGTGCAGCTACTTTCCTCGAAAAGCTAGGTACAATACACGGCACTACTTCTCTCCTCTCACATTCTTCTTAACCCGTTACAAGTCAGCTTTCAGTCTTATTCCACCAAAATAAATCCCTCAAAAATTACTAATAATGGCTTAGTTGCCAAAGCCAATGGATTTTTCTATGTCCTCATTCTCCTTGACATCTCTACAGCCTTTAGAAGTTTTTATTACTCTCTGATTTTTTTGTGCTCTCTTCTTTCTAAGTTTTCAAGACAACTAACTCTTCTGGTGGTCCCTTTCCCATCTGACCATTTCTCTTCTGTCTCCTTTGTTGATTCCCTCTCCAGATCCTGCCCTGGAATGATACGTGTACCGTAGAGTTCTATCTTGAGTCTTTCCCTCATTCCCTTGATGAATTCATCAGCTCACATAGGTTTAATGACTTTCTTCATGTGAGATAAGAAGATTCTCAACTATCCTAATCCTGCCCAACATATCTACTGACCTCTTGCATCGCTAAAGGTGATTTTTACATATCTCAAATTGGATATGTACTAGATTTCTTATATTCAAAATGTCTGTTACCAAACTCATCAACTTTTCTTTTAAGCCCTCAGCCTTGCCAACATCTCTACACCATCGAGGGCATCATCAATCTCCCATTACTTCAGCCTCAAAACCTGTGAGTGATCCTGGATACTTCACTATTTCTTGTCCTCTGTATCCAATTTGTTGACAATGTCTGTTGAT
Source organism: Potorous gilbertii (assembly GCA_028658325.1). Taxonomy (NCBI): domain Eukaryota; kingdom Metazoa; phylum Chordata; class Mammalia; order Diprotodontia; family Potoroidae; genus Potorous; species Potorous gilbertii. The sequence continues at coordinate 7,764 of JAQQSK010008659.1, forward strand.
TTCCCATTTGCAGCACTTCTCAAGTATTCGCATCTCACAGTTGGACTACTGCAATAGTGTACTTGTAGGTGTTTCTTCCTCAAATCTCTCCCCACTTCTATCTATCATATACTCAGTCACTAAAGTGATTTTCCAAAAGCACAGAAAACAATCGCCATTTATACTCATTCTATCTTCACCAGCGAGCCACAAATGCTTCATTAATTAGCCCATATTTTGTCTCATTTCTTTGCTTACCTTAATTATTGAAAGGATGTTGCCTCACACAAATTCAGATGTGGGAAAGATCTTAATTTAGAAAGCTCAAGGTTACCCACTGATTTCTGGATTTCCTCCAACCATAAAAAAGTAATTAAACAAATAGAATTAAATAGTTGGAGAAATATTCCTTGCTTATAATTAGGATACTTCATTCAATAAAATGCCATTACTATGTAAACTAATATGTTTCTGTAAACGATAATTTATAATACCGAAGTACTGTCTTAAAGAACTAGACAAAATGCTAAAAAATGAATCAGGAGATACAAAAGGCCAAAAACACCAACGGAAATAATGAAAAAAGTGGGAAATAATGAAAGCTTCTGAAAATAATTTGAACACAGTAATGGTCAAAGTAATAAGAAGCTAGCCAAGAAATAGAGGAATGAATCACTGGAATAGACTTCTTACAAAATATATAGAAGTTATGAGGACAGTATGCTAGTGTTTGATATATCCAATGACACTAGCTTAGTAGATGAAGAGCAACATCTCACATCACACAGTAACAAAAGGTTCAAATGGATTCATTTATCGAACATGCAAGAGGACATAACAAAGAAATAATATGAACAAGGACGATAAAGGAAGTTTTTCAGATCTATGAATACAGAAAGTCTTCGTAGTCAAACGGATAAATTTCCATTAAATAAATATTAATTATTCTTGAAGAAACACAGCAATTGCAGCCAAAATTAGTTTGGAAACAAGGAAATAGGAAGGGTATTTGCAATTTTCTCTAATAAATGTCCCATTTCCAAAACACAGAGAAATTTAAAAACAATAATAAGAATGAGAGATATTTTCCAGTTGATAAATGCTCAAACATAAAGCAGGCCGTTTGGAGAGGAACAAATCCAAGGTATCAATTGCTTTATTAACCAAAAAAAATGCAACAAATTCGGGAAAAGTAAATTAAAGAAATTATAAGGCAACAACTCACACTCATAACGTTAGGAAAGTTGCCAGAAAAGAAAATTGATGTATTCCACAGGGACTTTGGGAGAACACGTATGCTAATGCATTTTGGTGGCCCTGCGAACTTATCCAGCCAATTTGAAAAGAAATTTGGAGCTATACCCACAAATTTGTTCGACTCTCTGCCTTCTTTGACTCTGCTACTAGATATGTTTCCTAAGGATATGAACTTGATCCAAGATTTCTTTGCCGAATAGAAAAGGGATAATCCAGTTCACAAATTCTTCCTTTCTCCATACTGGAAAGACCACGAAACCACTTTCACTGTCAGACAAGGAGGTTGTACACGTAACTCTAACAGGAACCCTCTATTTAAAGATAAGCAATTTCCCTTTCATATGTGGAAGTCACTATGTATATTGTGAAATGAAGGGAGTGAATAAGATAACTTCTAAAAGTTATGGCCATTTCAGAAATTCTCTCCTCATTCGATCACTCAGCCTCAGTAAGCAATCATATAATGATCTTCAGAGAGAAGATAATGTGTGCTTGGTGTTTTGTCTGTGGTGTCAGGATCAAAAAAATGCAGAAATATTTAAACTATGGTGCAGTCTTTTTGTAGGACTGGGATATGACCTCACAAATATTCCCTGCTGATTTGGAAACCACAGTGGCCACAGAAACAGGGGATGTAAGCAAACTCGATCACTTCAAAGAATAAATACAGACCTTCAATTCTGTCTTTCCCTTCTTAAAGAGGAGGAAATTGAGGCAGTTAAGTGGCTTACAAAAACTCACGTAAGTTGTAAGTGTCAGAGCCTGGATTCAAAGCTAGTCATGTCTTCCTGACTCCACATATGTTGTCTGCAAGGGATCAGGTACTTATTCTTCTTTTTAAATTTTATGTATTTATTTTAAGTTTTCAACATTCATTTCCACAAAATTTTTAGTTCCAAATTTTCTTCCCATCTCTCCCGCCCCAAAACTCCGAGCATTCTTATTACCCCTACCACCAATCTGCCCTCTCTTCTAACATCCCTTCCTTTCCTTATCCCCATCTTCTCTTTTGTCCTGTAGGGCAAGATAAATTTCTATACCCCATTACCTGTATTTCTTACTTCCCAGCTGTAAGCAAGAACAACACTCAAGAGTTGATTCTAAAATTTTGAATTTCAACTTCTCTTCATCCCTCCCTCCCCACCCATTCCCTTTGGTAAGGCAAGCAATTCAATATAGGCCATATCTTTGTAGTCTTGCAAATGACTTCCATAACAGTCGTATTGTGTAAGACTAACTATATTTCCCTCCATCCTATCCTGCCCCCCATTGCTTCTGTTCTCTCTTTTTCTGTTCTGTCTCTCCCCAAGTATGTTGACTTCTAATTATACCCTCCTCCCATTGCCTCCCTTCCATCATGGCCCCAACCCTGCTTATCCCCTTCTCCCCCACTTTCCTGTTTTGTAAGTTAGGTTTTCATACCAAAATGAATGTGCATTTTATTCCTTCCTTCAGTCAAATGTGATGAGAGCAAACTTCACATTTTCCCTCTCACCTCCCCCCTTTTTCCTTCCATTGAAAAATCTTTTTCTTCCCTCTTTAATGAAGGATTGTCTGGCCTATTCCATTTCTCCCTTTTCCTCCCAATATATTCCTCTGTCACCCTTGATTTTATTTTTTTTAGATATGATCCCTTCCTATTCAACTCACTCTGTGCTCTGTGTGTGTATGTCTATAACCCCACCAATTACCCAGATACTGAAACAAGTTTCAAGAGTTACAAATATTGTCTTTCCGTGTAAGAATGTAAACAGTTCAACTTTAGCAAGGTAGTTGTGATTTCTCTTTCCTGTTTACCTTTTCATGCTTTTCTTGATTCTTGTGTTGAAAGTCAGATTATCTTTTCAACTCTGGTCTTTTCATCAAGAATCCTTAAAAGTCAAAAATGTTTGAAATGATATTTCATTGAAAGACCATTTTTTCCCCCTGAAGTATTATGCTCAGGTTTGCTCGGTGGGTGAGTCTTGGTTTTAGTCCTAGTTCCTTTGACTTCTGGAATATCATATTCCATATCTTTTGATCCCTTAATGTAGAAGATGCTAGATCTTGTGTTCTCGTGATTGTATTCACGTAGTTATTCTTTATTTTAATTGAAGATTCAAACATAAGAGACACGTCAACAGTTAATACAGCTTATATTGATGTAATTGGCTAGTGTGTATGAAGTATTGAGACAGTTTGAACCCTTCACCTACATAATTTCATTTGGTGCCCAAAAAACCCTTGACATGGGTGTTATTTCCCTCGTTTTAAGAATGAGGAAACCAGGGCTGAGAGAAGTTAATGTCCTTGCCCAGGGTCAAAGAGCTAGAAATTGGCACAAGCAGGATTCCAATTCCAGTCTTTCTGACTTCAGGTCTCGCACAGTAACCTCTGCCCTATGGAGAACTTTCCAATATGCAGAGTGTTTTTCTCTCAGCTGTCCATTGTTGGAGGCAGACAAAGCAGTGATACTCATGTTACCACTATGTCAAAGGAACAAGAATATAGTAAGTGCTGTAGATGGGACTGAATAGATAACTTTTATCTTTATTTCCAGGACACTCATCATGCCAATCTGCCTTTCTTGAAATTTTGATTAGAAAAAAAGCAATTTTTCTAAGACTGAAATGTGAGAAATCATATAAATCTGTAATATCCTTAGAAGGAGAGCAGATTCTCCTTCACTAAGGAAAAGGTAGGCATTGTTCTCCTTTCATGCAGGGATGAGGTTACATTTTGAAAGAACTTTTGGGACCAGGAATCCGTGGCTGCTGTAGTTACATTTAGTAATTCTATATCATGTCCTTGTTGAGCATCTGGGGAACAAGAAAAGTATAGATGTGATTTTAGTCAAGTCCAGATATGATCAAATACCACAAAGCCTTCCAGCAAGCTAATAAGAGGATTATGCCTGTCAGAAATTATGGAGGAAAGGATGAATATAGAATTCCCCTGCCCGAATTTCACAGTGCTTGTTTATATATGTAAGTTTATGTACGTTTACATGTGTGTATTTGTAAAGGTGGATATGCGAAACGGAGTGTTAGGATAGCCTGTGTATGTCTGAGCAGAGTATGATCAGGAATATTGGAAGGGGGGCCAGAATAGTGTTTGCTGTCTTCTCACCCATTCCATTTCTGCCACTTACCATGCTCTCTGCCTTGATTGCATTGGACCTTCAAACGGTAACATAAGGAAATAGCAGTGTGTTTTCTTCAACATCTGGGAGTCTTTGTTCTCCCAAAGCTTTGGTGGAGCAGTACACTCAATGATTAGTGAAAGGAGAGGGATCCCCATTTATTCCTCCTGTACTTCTAACAGTAAATGATACAAAGGAACATGAATATGCCGAATGGACTATTGAGCAGAGTGGAGAAAAATTTAGCTGATTCCTGTCAGAGTCAGGATGCAAGTCCCCCATTTCGAGTTCTAGTGTTCCTGCCATACTGTCTCTTCTCAAATGATAAGCGCATGACAATGTGATAGTCACTTGCAGGAAAACAGTATGCCTCCATCATTTTTGCGTATGCTCACACCATGACAAACCCTGACGAAGTGAAAGAAAAATTTTATGAAGACCAAGCGAAACGTATCATCAATATGCAAAAAGAGGACATGCTTATATTTCTGGTGACTTAAATGCTAGAGTAGGCTCAGACTACCAGACTTATCAGGGAGTCCTAAGAAGAAATGGAGCTGGAGACAGCAACAGCAATTTTCATTTACTGCTTAAGACTTCTGCATTGCATGACCTTCTTATAAACAACACTGTTTACCATTTACCTAAACGCAATAAAACTTCATGGATGCACCCCACCACAAATGTTGACATCTAATAGACTATGTGATTGAAAGGAGAAGAGACATACAAGATGTGAGAGCAAGAAAGGCAATGTGTGGTGCAGAGTACTGGACTGATCATAGACATCCTTTCGAAGCTAAATAATCGCAGTCATCAAAAGCAACTTCCACAAGGCAAAATCACTATCATAAGAATTAATGTCAGCAAAATTAGAGCTGTTCTTTGAGCATGAACAGTTTCTTGCCAACTTGGTGGGAAAGTCGAACTAACACACAATTTGCAACAGTGGAGCAGGAAAGAATTGGGAAACTTTCAGTGACTGGTGTACAGTACTGCATTTGCTCATCTGAGTCAAAACACTCGCCAATACCAAGACTGGTTTGATTAAAATGATGGGAAAATACAGAATCTGATAAATGAAAAACAAGGATTCCACAGGATTTACCAACAGGATAGTTCATCCATCTCCAAGAAGGCAACATTTAATTCGATCAAAAGAAACGTAAAAGCCAAGCTTAGAGAGATGCAGGATTCCTCATTCACTAAGAAGGCAGCTGGAATTTAGTTTTATGCTGATAGTAACAATGCAAATAGATTTTATGACTCCCCAAAAGCTATTTGTGGACCAAAAACC
>JAQQSK010008660.1:0-13416 GCA_028658325.1 Potorous gilbertii
AAGATTATTAAGGAGGATAGGATAGTCAATGCTGTCAAATGCTGCAGAGAGGTTAAGAATGATGAGGACCAAGAAAAGACCATTAAATTTAGTAATTAAGAGATTATTTTGTAAAGAACAATTTCAGCTGAGTGGGAGGAATGGAAATCAGACTGCAAGGAGCTGAGACGTAGAAGTAATGAGTGGAGACAACATTTTCTAGGTGTTTAGTGGTGCGAAAGTGGAGCATGAATGACTTGAAAATGTAATTTAAAAAAAGGAAAAAATTTGTTTTGGTAGTTTTTGCTTTTTTAAAAATGATAAGATCAAGTGAAAGTTTGGGGTTGTTTTATATTTTTTTTAGGGATGGGGAAGAGTAAGGCATGTTTGAAGATAATGAGGATGGATCCAGCAGGTAAGGGAGGAAAGCTTGAAAATTATAGAAAAGAGATGATTGCCGGGGCAAGCTTGGGGGAGGGCCCTCTTCCTCTGGAGCAAAGGAGTAGAGAATTAGGGATAATGTTGGGCACTTGAAGTATAGTAGAAATGGGAAGAATAGGGGAGCTCATGATAGGGTAGGCTCATTTGCTCCAGTGACATATAAAGTCAGATCCTCTGCTGGGGAGAGGAGGGTAAAGTTAGCTTGAGGACAGCAGAGGTCTGTAACAGAAACTGTAGGGAATGGGACAGCAAGTTAATCAGGAACCAATAAAAGATTTCTGTAAAGCAGTAAAGAGCCAGTTGAGATTACATAAGAAATCTTGGTGGACACTCAAAACTCCCATATATGCCTCCCTCTAGCTTTACAAACAGCACCTCTATATATGTATTTATCTTTTTGCTGTGCTACTACAAACTCCTCTTCCATGCTAATTCCAGTCTCAGCCCCTGCCTCAACCTCTAGCACCAGCCCATTTTAATTGATCCTCATTGGCAGTAGCCAAAGATGTCTGCTCAATGCTCCTGACCATACCACCTAATCAAAGGTTGATAGTGGACTCATACTGCTCTACAGATCAAATCTTAGAAAAAACCTCACCTGGACAAAAGATCCCTCTGAAGTAAAGGGCAGTGATATGTTGGGTTTTTTTCACCATATGAATTTAATAAGCTACTGGATTCTAAGGCTTAAGAAGGCCTGAGGAGCATCATTGATAAGAATGGATGGAAAGGAAGGAAAATTGCTATGTATCATCCAAGGGTTCTGGACCACAAATTTCCTCTCCTTTTTGTTATATCAGATGCTCTTTAGAGAGGTAATTATTAAGTAACGGCGGCACTTCAGTAGTGACACAAGCCAATCACTTTAGGGGAAAGAAAATAATAGCTAACATTTACATAGCACCTAATATGTGCTAGGAGCTATGTTAAACATTTACAAATATTATCTCATTTGATCCTTACAACCTTGGGAGATAGGTTCTAAAAAAAATCTTTTGAGGATAGAAGCAGCAAATTTATAACTCAGTATCAGCATAAAATGTCTGGGATGAAATGAATCTGAAATCCAAATGAAGTAACAGAAGCAAGCATATACTCACTAAACTGAGACTGGGCATAGATAGCTATCAATTTTTTATAGGCCCCAAAAAGGCAGGACTTTTAATTTAAGCTTATTTATTGAAAAGAGAAATGCTAGTTGGTCAAATGAGAAAATATTTTTGGATTTTTACTTATTGCACTAGGATATCTTGTATATAGTTACAATTCTAAATTAGAGCCCCATATCACACTGACTCAAACACTAAGGGCTCTGAAACGAATAAATGGGGATGACATTATTTAAACGTTTACTGTTAGATTCATTTGTTGGCAGTAACAGGTACATTAATGGTAATACAGAACACTTCTCAAAGCCATAAGGATACTACCTAGTCTTTCCTGACCATCAGCAGCAGCAGCTCTAAAACCATAGAGAAACCCAAGTCACTGGTCAACTCTTTTGACATAATGTAAACTCCCCCCAACCCCTAAACCTGGTGCATCACCAAGGCACAAAGGACTCAGGTCCTTCAGAAAGCATAGCAAAAAATGATTTGGCACTGCATCATATTCTCAAAATCCAAGAGGATTTCTGCTATTCCATCCAAAAGAACAGTGTACATGAAAAGCATACCTGATTTGGTAATGACAGTGAATATTTAAGGGCTTAAAAAAAAAGATGGGCAAGGCATTCGAATTTTTTTTTAAATTCCACTTTATGTATATGCAAGAGGAAAAAAAATACCCCGCGATCCCATCATGATCTGTGATAGAAAAACCTGGCATGGACACCATCCCCACCCTGCCCTGCCCTGCCCTGCTGTGGCTGTTAGGCAAGTGTCTGTATCTTAGACCTGAACCCAGCCAGGCTAAGCCACATGTCCAGCGGTGAATTCACACAGAAATCAGAAAGCAACAGGAGCTGGGGAATGGCCAAGCTCTCGTTTACGATGCCATCCACTCCCTGCCCCCCGCCCCAAATCTGCAACCGCGCCAAAAAAAAAAAAAAAAAAAAAAAAGAGCAAACCATCCCCAAACTCGCGGGTTCCCGGGGGACGCCAAGCCAGCCCGGTGCCAATCGTCCTCCCCCTCCACTACCGACACGACCCGAGCCGACCCGAGCCGACCCTCCCTCCCGCCCTCCCCGGTGGCGTACACGAGGGGGCCCCGGGGACTGACAGGAGGGGCGGGCGGGGGCGCGCTTGGGACCCCGTCCCCGCCCGGGGGCTCCGGGGGCGTGGGCCCGGGATCCGGCGCCCTGAGGGCCGGGCCGGGCTGGGCCGGCCGGGCCGCAGAGGAGGAGGAGGAGCGACGTCCCGGGGCCTAGGCCGCGCCAAGGCCCTGCCCGAGCCGAGCCGCAGCCCGGCCCGGCCCGAGCGTGGCCTCCCAGCCGCCACCACGGCCGCCGCCGCCGCCTGGGGCCCAAGGGGCCGAGGGCCTCGTTACCTGGACGGGTTCCTGCAGCACCGTCATTCTTAAGGCTCAGGCCCCCGCTCTCCGTCGCGCCTCAGGCCCCCCCGTAGCGGCTCCGGCCCGGCCCAGCCCCGGCTCATTTAAACTCAGCAGCGACCGTTACCGGGGGATGGGGGAGGCCGAACGGCTGCCGAGTCCACCCGAGTACGGCACGGAAACCGCCGAACCTAGCGCTAGCCGGAAATGCCCGAGTTCGGCCGGAAAAACACGAAGCCTGGCGGAGGGGCAGAGCGTTGCCGGAAACGCTAGAAGTTTAGCCAAAGGCAAACCGAGGCTGCTTCCGACGGAGGAAGCTCGCGCTCCCCTAGAGCGCAGGTCCCCGCGCACTCTTCGGCCAATCAGCGGCGAGCAGGCTGGCGCGGTGCCGCGGGGCGGTGGCGGGGCGGCGTGGGCCTGGCGGCGTGGGCCTGGCGGGCGCCCACCCGCTGTAACCCTTGCAGCTTGCTTTGGGGCCTCGGTGCGTGCCTGTCGGGACTGCTCCCCGAGCCTCGGAGGCTCCGCGCGGCATGTGGAAGCCTGGCACCGCGGGCCGGGGCAGGACGAGGGGCCGGCGCCCCTTGGCCGTGGCCTTTAAACCCCTGGCCCTCGGTGCCTTCGTCCGTTAAAGTAGGGGATTGAATTAGAAGGCGCCTGTGGCTGCATCCTTGGGGGACTCCGCACACCGAATCAAGCCTTTAAACTGAATGGACTTTAACAAGCCTTTATAAAGCACACGCGATGTGCCAATACAGCGTAGTCCTTGGGGGCCTCCACAAGTTGGGTTGGGCCCTTTACATTTAATTCAACTTAGCAGAGCATTTGTTACCCACCCACAGTGCGTCTTACTCTATGGCTTAGTCTTGGAGGGGAGGGGCTGCACAACTGAGTCAAGACCTTTATGTTTAATATAGTTTAAGCAATTATTAAGCACCTACTATGTTCAGGGCACTGTACTAGGAGAAGGAGAAAACAAACAAAAGGGAAAAACCGTTTCTGCCTTTCAGAAGCTTGCATTTTACTTGGGAAGAAGGGAGAGGGTACAACATTTAATTTTACTTGGGAAGAGGGGAGAGGATACAACATTTAATTTTACTTGGGAAGAAGGGAGGGCGTACAACGTTTACATAGAAAAATAAGTAGGAAATAATTTGAAAAATAACATCCCAAAGTAGAGGAATTCATAAAAGCTTCCTTTCTTTTTTTATAAGTTCACTCTAGGCTTTCAGGCCAAGGGAAATCGATTCACACTAACCAAACTTAGAAGAGAGAGATTTATCCACTAGAATACCAAATTATTAATTTGCACTGGGAGAGCTATCTGGAAAGGTAACTCCAGTCATTTACTCCAGAGGCCAAATTACAGATTAGAACACTGCTTGATAAGCATGAGAGCAAAATGAGTTGGGTGTCCTTAAGGAGTTATTTCCTTTAAACTATGGTGGCCTGATAAATCGTTCTTCTCATTTGTAGGGATAGATGTATTTGAATAAGAAGTTTCTAGTCTTCAGAATCCGAACACTCTCCCTCCTGAAAACACACTAATACATTCTTCCTTTTTTTGCTCTCTGTGCCTGGAATGCACTTCCCACCTCACCTCTGTCTCTTAGAATCCCTGGCTTCCTTCAAAGCTCAGCTCAAGTACCACCTTCTATCTTACCTTCCCTCTATACCTAGCCATATAAGTGTCATAGAGCACTGACACTGGAGTCAGAAAGAGCAGAGTCCAAATCTAAGCTCAGACTTGTGCAAGTCATTTAACCTCCGTTTGCCCAAGTTTTCTCAATTGCAAAATAGAGATAATATTCCTTACTTCCCAGAGTTATGGTGAGGATTAAATAAGATAATTTTTGAAAAGCATTTTGCAAACCTTGAACTGCTACATAAAGTATTTAAATGTATGTTGCTTCGTCCATTAGAACGGACGAATTTTTGAGTTTTTTTGTTGTTTTCTCAGTGCTTAGCATGGTACCCAGCACATAGTGCTTAATAAATGCTCATCAATTTATCAATAGATTATACAGATTGACATCTTCTTATTTATGACAGCTTTACCTTGGGCATGTTACATTAGATAGATTGTAGCTCATCTTACCATAGTTACATGAAAGGCAGCATGGTATAGTAGATAGAGACCTGGGTTTGAATCTCAACTTTGATACTTAACTAATTGTGTGACTATGAACTAGTCATGTCTGAGCCTGAGTTGCTTCGTTTGCAAAATACCTATAATGTTTCCCATATAGGAAAGATGTGATGATCAAATGATGTAAGACACTTTGCAAACCTTCCAATACTATATGAACATCAGTTGTATTTCTTATAGATATAGATATAGTCATACTTATCAGGTTGGCTAATATGACAAAACAGGAAGATGGTAAATGTTGGAGAAGATGTGAGAGAATTGGAACACTAATTCACTGTGGGTGGAGCTCAGCTAATCCAATCATTCTGTAGAGTAATTTGGAACTATGCCCAAGGGCTACAAAAATGCTCATACCCTTTGCCCTAGCAATATCACTTCTAGGACTGTATCCCAAAGAGACCATGAAAATGGGAAAGAGGTCCACATTACCAAAATATTTATAGCAGCTTTCTTTGTAGCCAAGAACTGGAAATCAAGGGGATGCCCTAATTGACTGAACAACTTGTGGTATATGAATGTAAAGGAATACTATTGTGCTATAAGAAATGATGAGCAGGAGGACTTCAGAGAGGCCTGGAAGGACTTATATGAACTGATGCCGTGTGAAAGGAGTGCATTTGTTGTGATGGGCTAAGTCTACCAGAAAAATTTCTCCCACACTGTGCTTACTGTGTGTTATGTTCTCCTGGTTCTGCTCCTTTTATACAGCATCAGTTCTTGATGGAGACCTAGGAGATACCCTTTACAAATCACCTCCTCCATAAATGGTTAACCTTATACATCATTTGGTGTTGATTCTTCTGGGTTTTAACCTCAGAGTGCTATAAAATCTTGTGAAGTTCTGGGAGTGCCCCTTGGTTGGTTCTTCCACTAATCCATTGGCTATATGTAAAACACAAGATGCATATAAATTATAAATTGTGTGGAAAAGCAAATCGGATGGAAAATGCATTTGTACATGCATATTACTCTGCATTGTGAACTATTGCAATAACCATCTTCCTGCCTCAGATCTTTCCCTGCTCTAACATGTCCTCTATTCTGTTGCCAAGGTGATTTTTTCTAAAGCACAAATCTGACCATGTCATCTCTTGGCTTAGTGAGCTCCTGTGGTTCTCTGTTACCTCCAGGATCAAATGTGAAGTCTTCTATCTGGCATGTAACACTCTTCCAAATTAATCTCAGCACAGTGCCTGTTACGTAGTAGGTACTTAATAAATGCTAATTGATGACTTTATAATCTGATTTCTTCTGACCTTTCTAGTCCTCTTATTATACCTTATTGGCCTCCTCGATTTTTTTCTGCTTCTCACACACAACACTCTTGTCTCTATTTCATTGCACTAGCAGAAAGCCTTTCCTTATCCCCCGTTGCTAGTGCCTCTCCCCTCTCAGATTACCTTCTAGCTACTCTCTTTGTCTCTCAGTAGACAGAAGGCAGATAGATTAAACAGGCAGGTAGATAGATATGTAGGTAGATAGATAATGATGTCCATATAGTACTGGAAGGTTTGCGAAGTGTCTTACATCATTTGATCCTCACATATCTTTCCTATAAGGTAAGCATAAGTATTTTGTAGATGAAGCAACTCAAGCTCAGAAAATTGACATAATCAGTTCATGGTCACACCATTAGTCAATATCAAAGTTGAGATTCAAACCCAGGTCTCTTTCCACTGTACCATGCTGCCTTTCATGTAACTAAGGTAAGATGAGTCATGATCTATCTAATGTAACATGCCCAAGGTAAAGTTAGCATAAATTAGAAGGTGTCAGTCTGCACTGACTGGTACCTTGGTAAATTGAAGAGCATTTATTAAGCACCGACTATGTGCTGGGTACCATGCTAAGCACTGAGAAAACAACAAAAGAAGCAAAAATTTGTCCAGTCTAGTGGAAGAAACAATAGGCATTCAAATGGTTTATGCAGCACTTTAAGGTCTGCAAAATACTTTTCATTTGCTCTTCAACATATTTCTGGGAGATAGGGACTATTACCATCCCTGTTTTACAGTTGAGGAGATTTGGGCAAACAGTCTTTCTTAAATAAATTTCCCAAGTCACATAGTCAGGATAGATAGATGTATGTATGTATGTATGGATGAATGAATAGATAGATAGATAGGTAGAGGGAAGGAAGGAAGGAGAGAAGAGACAGACAGACAGAGAAACAGAGAGAGACAGAGCAGCTTAGAATAGTTTGTTATATATGTTTTATATCTTATATGCACAAAGATATTTTTATGTTGTCTTCCTCATAAAAATCTGAGCTCCTTAAGGGAAGGGACTGTTTGCTTTTGTGTCCCCAGTGTTTAGCACAGTGCTCAGTACATAATAAGCACTTAATAAATGCTTGTTGACTCACTGATAGATTAGGACATGGAATTGGCTGGGAATGCTGAGAAGCAGTGTGATACAGTACATAGTACTAGATCTAGAGCCAGGATAATCTAGGTTCAAATCCTGCTTCTCACATTTACTAACTGTGCATGACAATGTGTGTGTGTGTGTGTGTGTGTGTGTGTGTGTGTGTGTGTGTGTGTGTATGTGGGTGAGTTTAATGTATCATATGTATAATTGGAGCAAAGTGCTTAACCTCAACAAGCCTTAGTTTCTTAATTTAAAATAGGGATAATAGTGCCTGTGATACTTAACCCCATATGGGCTTGTTGGGAGGCACAAATAACATAGTATGTGTAAAGCACTTAGTAAACTTTTGAGTGCTATGTAGATGCCAGTTATTATGGGTGACCTATTCAGTTAGTTCACTAGTGCATGTATTGTGTTCAGATGCCACAAATAGTGAACTGGGCCCAGAACTGAACAGGATAGGGCTAGCTAGCATTAAATTTGTGAAACTGCACTGGGTTTCAAAGATCACAAGTGTTTTATTGCTAGAAAAGCCTACCTTTTTCACACCAATATTCTCCTATAGATGTTAGATGACTGCTAATCACAAAACACTATGATCTCAAAATAAAGAGGTCTACTTATTGATCTTTGGTTTCAACATCCTAGCTGCATCCTTTCATCTCTTAGAATTCTTGCCTTTCTTAAATATTCAACTTGCTGCTACGGAAACTGAGGCCACTAAGTCTTAATAGAATGAAACCTGTGAATGGATTCTGTCTGGATTGTCCTTATTCAAAAAAGCAGGATAGATGAAAGGGGATGGAGTGGATGGGGCAGTACTGTACATTAAGAAGATTGACTCATATTGGAAAATCTAGGAAATAGAAAAAGGAAACATGACAGAGAGTATTTGGGTAAAGGTCAAAGGAAGGAGAAAGGAGGAACAGAAGTGAATTTGTTGTTGGAGTATACTAGAGACCACCTAGATAGAGACTATTAGACGGGGAGTTTGGGAAATAGATCATAAATCTGAAACAGAGGCTTGATAATATGACTTTAATGAAAGACTTTAATTTTATATATATATATATATATATATATATATATATATATATACGAGGTCTCTCTCTCTCCCCCCCCTCCACTCTTCCTTCTCTCTCTACTCTGTCCTTCTGCCCCCACTATCTTCCTCCCCTCTCTTCTTCCCTCCCCTTCTTTCTTCTCACTCTCTCCTTTCTTACCTCCCTCCCTCCTTCCTCTACCTCTCTCTTGTCTCTCTGTCTCTGTCTGTTTGTCCAGCTCTCCTTCCTGTGAAAGGTAAAGAAGACAACAAAGGGAAATTCTGTTTTGGATCTGAGTCTCACTAATAATAGCTGCCAGGGTAGAAATGATAGAAACCCTGGAAGGAAAGTGACAATTTGATCTTAAAATTTGTGATTTTATAAAAGGAGATGAACTCTGGCCATAGTCTAACATACTCTGGATTTGGGGAGGGAGGGTGGGAGGTAGAGTACATTTCAAAGGTTACAGAGGAAAGATAGAATCCTATAGAGTAAAATGCTCTAGAAGAAGTCAGCCCAGGAGAAATGGGAGATACTTCAGAATAAAATTCTGAAGACATAACGGAATGATTCCAATGGGGAAGAAAAATGGAATTTGTCTGAAGAGACAAGAGATGCAGAAAGAACTCACTAACAAACTTGCTCATCAATCTCCAGATTCTTTTAAAGACCCTTCCACAGTTGATAGACTTCTTTCTCCCACTGCTACTCTCATTGTTTTCCAAGTCCACAGCCAAGTCAGTTAGGTATACATGTAGAAAGTATAGGGAGGACATCAGTTTGATTGTTAGGGGAAAGTTGGGTAAAGTACAACTACTCTCTCAATCAATTCTACCTAGCCCCTTCCCTGTCTTTCTTTCAAAGTGATTTGCATATAATAGGGGGATGAAGAGTCTTTTCATCACTTAAACTCATTTGCAGTTTGACTAAGTAGAAATCCAGGATGATTGAAGATTTAGATTCAAATTCCCCTTCCTCCCCATTCCCACTCTGCTACTTGCTATCTTTGTGATCTTGGGAAGACTTTTTACTGGACCTTATTTTTTCATCTGTAAAATGAGAAAATTGGACAAGACAGCTCCATAGGTCCCTGTAGCTCTGTGTAAAACCATGATCCTATAATTATTTACCTTTTCTGTGGGTGTGGCTAAACAGATCAATATGAAATGAAAAATCATGGAAACATAAACTCTTATAGTTGGAAAGTACTCTAGAGGGAGTATAGTCCAACTTCCTGCCCAAGTCAGGAATCCTTCCTTCATCAGCATCTCTGCTTGGTTACTCTAGTAACAGGAAGTTCTTTACGTACATTATTGGACAGATATAATTCTTAGAAATTTCTTTATTATATTTAGCTGAAATCAGTTTTATACTTATTGTTACTAGTTCATCCCTCTGAAGTTATGGAGAAGACACTAGCATAACATTGTCAAAAGAATATTGAACTCAAAATCAGAACATCTGTGTTCCAATACTGTCCCTATGCTTTTTAGTTTTTTGATAATAGAAATATTTCTCCTTTTTAAGCTTTTGTTTTCTCACCTGAGAAATGAGGATAATTATATCTCTACTTTGTCACAGATTTTATGTGGGGTAAAGGGGGTTTAAACCTTAAGGTATTATATAAGTATGACCTATTACTACTAGAACTACTACTACTGCTACAATAATGAGGTCAGCATTACAGCTTTGTAGACCTTCAGGTTGGTAGGAAACTTAATACCTCTTCTCTCCCACACTTTCTGAGCCTCCCAAACACTTTAGCTAGCTCTGGCAATGCAGCATGCATCAACTTCATCATCTCTGTGTATGTCCCTGGAAAGCATACTGCCAAGGTAAGCAAACATCCCGCAACTTTTAAAATTTCTCTACTTGTTGTAACCAATGGTTCTACATATGGATGCTGGAGTACTGGCTGGTGGGAAACTTTTGATTTGCTAGTATTAATTGTCAGGCCAAAATTAGTACAAGTAGCAGAGAATTAATCTATACTCTATTTCATCTCAGCCTCAGAGGTTACATAGGGTGCATAATCACCTGAGAACAAAAAGTTGTATTTTTATTCTTGGCTTGTAACCTTTTCAAGTTAAGTAATACTGAGCCATTGTGCAGAACTCATTGTTGTATGCCTATGAAATCTGGACAGTCTAGAAAATTGAATCACTTCCATTTGATTTATCTTAGCAAGATTCTGAATATCATCTGACAAAATAAGGTATCAGACACTGAGGTCCTTTCTCTAGCTGAACTGCTAAGCATTTAAGCTCTACTTCAGAGAGGCAACTCCAATGGGTTGATCACATTGCTTGAATGCTGAATGTACATTTGCTTAAAAGACAATTTTACAGAGAACTCATACAAGGCAAGATTACACACTGAGGCCAGAAGTGATACAAAAACACCTTCAACATCTCTCTGAAGAAGTTTAGTATTGATTGTGAGACATGGGAAAAACTAATACAGGACAGCATGGTGTGCTTGTAACAGGCTTTATGAGTATAGTAGAATTGCAGTTGCTCAAAAAAATGAGATGTATGATTTTAGAGACATTTCCCTCGAAAATGATCATAGGGACTATTTGTGCCTGACCTGTGGTAGAGCCTTCTGA
Organism: Potorous gilbertii; assembly: GCA_028658325.1. NCBI lineage: Eukaryota > Metazoa > Chordata > Mammalia > Diprotodontia > Potoroidae > Potorous > Potorous gilbertii. The sequence goes on from JAQQSK010008660.1 coordinate 11,081, forward strand.
GCTTGTATTGGTTTGATCAGCCATAGTCAAACACACTGTACATTGTCCCTGACTTTGAAATGTCATTTTGGTCCTCTTTGGTTACGAAGGACAGCAATGAACTATTACTACTACAACCACTATAACGACAACTACCACCATTGCCATGACTACTACTAATTATTAGTAATAATAATCTCTCTTCCACTGTACAAACCCTTTAAATATTTGAAGATAGTTATGATGTCTCCCCTTAGTTTTCTCTTTTCTAGGTTAAAGATCTCTAGTTTCTTCAACTGTTCCTTGTAAGGAATATTTCTTAGTTTAAGGAAGAGATTATGACCATTAAGAGAGAGAGAGAGAGAGAATCATGAGAAGCACAATGGATAGTTTTGACTATATGAAATGCAAAAGGTTTTATACAAGCAAGAACAATGCAACCAAAATTAGAAGGAAAGCAGGAAACTAGGAGGGAAAAATTATAGCATGTTTTCCTGATAAAGGTCTCACTTCTCAAATACATAGGGAACTGAGTCAAAATTATAAAAATAAGAGCCATTCCTCAATCAATAAATAAGCAGATAGTTTCAGAAAAGCCTGGGAAGACTTACATGAAGTGATCCAAAGTGAAATGAACAGAACTAGGAGAACATTGTACACAGTAACAGCAATATTGTAACAATAATCAACTGTGAAAGACTTAGCTACTCTGCTTAATACAATAATCCAAGACAGTTCCAAAGGACTAATGATGAAAAATACTATCCACCTCCACAGAGAGAACTGATGAACTCTGAGTTCAAATTGAAATAGTTGTTTCACTTTCTCTCTTTTTTTTGTATGGTTCTTTTTTTTGCAACATAGTTAATATGGAAATACGTTTTTTATGACCTCACATGTATAATTGATGTCATATTGCTTGCCTTCTCAATTGATGGGAGAGGAGAATGAGGGAACGAGATAATTTGGAACTCAAAATTTTTAAAACTGTTTGGCATAAATAAATAAATGAACATTTTCTTAGTTTGTGGATCACTCATCATTCTGGTCACCTATTCTGAACACATTCTAATTTGTACAATTCTATTGCTAAACTGTCAAACATAGTATTCTAGATATGGCCAAATACAACGGGATTATTATTTTCTCTGATTTATGTACTAGCCTATACATGTAGCCTAATATTGTGTTAGCTTTTTTAGCAGCCACATTGTGCTGATGATTAAGATTGTGGTCAACTGAGACCTGCAGATCAAAATCAAACCATATTTTCCTCCCTTTGGTTGTTATATAATTGTGATTATTTGAACCTAAGTATAAGAGCTTACCAGTAGATGGTGGAGTAGAAAGATACACTTATGCTAGCTCCGAAACCACAGTCTATAAAATATCTGTAAAGAAGAACTCCTAACAAATTTTGGAGTGGTGAAAGCCACAGAACCACAGAGTGGAGGAGATTTCTGTTCCAGAAAGACCTGAAAAACCCTCACCAAAGGTCCATCGTGCACGGGACCAGAGCGAAACCCAGCCCTACCTTGGCCATGCAGCCCTGGGAGGAGCAGATCGGAGCAGGCTTCAGGGATGGAATCTCCAGCGGCCACGAAGGTCCCTCCACCTACAGGCGCTGCAGGTCAGTGAGAGAGACTTCCGGGCTGGCCGAGAGGGGAGTGGGGTGTCTCCATAACTCAGGCCCCCTCCGGAGGCAGCAGCAGAGGCAGCAGGCAGCCAGAGGCTCCCAGAGCAGGCAGGAGTTCAGCAGGAGCTCCATTACAGAAGGTCTCTGCATAAACCCCCTGAGGGAACTGAGCCTGGGAGGAGGCCCAGCTCCCACCTGAGAACCTGATTTAATCTTACCCTGAATAGCAGCTGGCCCACCCCTGAAAGCCCTGAGGCTGAGGAGCAGCATTTGAATCTCAGACCCCAAGCACTAGCTGGGTGGATCTAGGCGGGGGTGGAGAGGAATCTCAGAAGTCAAGTAACTGGCTGGGAAAATGCCCAGAAAAGGGAAAAAAAATAAGACCCGTAGAAGGTTACTTTCTTGGTTACCAGATGTTAGCTCCTTTCCTTTCTGATGAGGAGGAACAATGCTTACCATCAGGTAAAGATATAGGAGTCAAGGCCTCTGTATTCCAAACATCCAAAATAGATATCCAATGGACTCAGGCCATGGAAGAGCTCAAAAAGGATTTTGAAAATCAAGTTAGACAGGTGGAGGAAAAACTGGGAAGAGAAATGAGAGAGATGCAAGAAAAGCATGAAAAATGGGTCAATACTTTGATAAAGGAGACCCAAAAAAATGCTGAAGAAAATAACACCTTGAAAAATAGGCTAACTCAATTGGCAAAAGAGGTTCAAAA
>JAQQSK010008661.1:0-13416 GCA_028658325.1 Potorous gilbertii
TAAAGGAAATGTAAGTACATTTGAACTGGCATTCTAAAAAAAATCCTGGTTGAAATAATAGCATGAATCCAAATAATAAACCAATTAGAACAGACAAAAGCATTCCACCAAAGCTGCTATCTGCTCTTACCATCAGGCACAAATGAATTTTCTAGCAACATTTGACAGAAATCTCAAAATCTCACAGGACCTGCAAAGAGCAGCGTATGCAGCAGCCTGTGCCATGTTCACAGTCATAAGAAGCAAGTCAGGGCTCTGAGGGTATGGTCCTGGTGGCAAGCACCACCTTGGTAGGAGTGACTTGAAAGAGCCATTGGAGGTCTATGGAAAGGCAGTATGAGATCTCTTCAGTACTTGGTTCACATGCGCAAGAGAAAACATTAGCAGTTTAATGTGGAAAAGTAATAAAAGAAAATCAGGTAAAACAAGATCCAGAAAATACAAGCTTCTCCAAGTCTCTAGATTCCCTTCATCAGCTGCTGAGGCAGTGGTCAAAAGGATAAGGCAAATCCCAAGAACCAAGTAAAGAAGTCAACATGGTTCAAATGTCAATATGAAATTTGTGGGAAGCAGAGACATCAGAGCTGAAAAAGAACTCCCCACCCAAACACCACCCCAGGCCTGAATAAAGGATTTCTGATCATCCCAGTGTCACAAGAAGTTCAATAAAAGAAAAATGAGTTAGATAAAAACAAACCTAAACACCGTTCACCCAGCAAACAACAAAACAGTTTGGCCAAAGAAAGTGATTGACACTGACTTCTCTGCAAAACCAGAAAGGTCCATAAGTATTAATTGAAATTCTTCATGGTGAAGCCTTTATTACAAGTCGTTAACTTTACCAGCTTCAATTCAGAATACTTGATCCCCACCTTTCTCTTTGAGGGGAAATGAAGTGATCCAATGGATAGAAAATAGATCCTGAAGTCAGGGAAAAAAAGTAATTTCAAATTCAGCCTAGCTATATGACCCTGTGAAAATCACTTGACATCTGCCTCAATTTCTTCCTCTGTAAAATGGAGATGACATAACATCTCCCTCCCAGGATTGTTGTAAGGTTAACAATAAATGAGATAATATTTATAACATTATTTTCAAACTTAAGCACTTTATAAATGCTTTTAAGATTACTTTTATTTTTTCAGTTAATGAGAATTTATTTTCCTCTACCTCACATTTCAGTCAGTGAAAAAGAAAAAAAAAGCTTTTGTATAAATATGCATAATTAAGCAAAACAAATTTCCACAAATGAAACATCCAAAAACGTTCATCTCATTCTGTACCTTGAGACCATGCTCTCTTTTCAGGATGTGGGTACCATGTTTCATTATCATTTGGTCATTGATTTTTGTCCTACTCTGTGTTCACTTTCAGAACTGTAACATGGACCCCAATAGATTAGCAAAGGATCCTACTGAAACTTCCTGCAATATTACAACACTCTGCGCCCATCACCCTAAGGTAGCTATAGAAAGATGAACATTTCCCTACCAGAAAGGATGATGAGTATTGACAATCTTTCTGGGAGTATATGATGAACTAGTCAAAACCACCAGACATATTTTTGGGACAAGTTATCACTATCCTGAAGAAGAGTAAATGCCAGTAACAGGTACAGACTACTGAATTTACTGAATGGAGCTGAAAGTGATTTCCATCACACTGGGTCCTTGAACACAGCTTATATTCCAGAGGATAATCTGCGCATCAGATTTCTGAGGTTAGTACTTAGGATCTATTTTTAGGCCAGGTCCAGTGCTCTCTTCTCTGCTATCTCCAGGACAAATCCAGGTGCGGAGTAGATGGTGAGCTGGTATGTATCACCCCTAGTTCTCAGATGATTTTGATCTCCTCATTGATCTCACTGTCCTTCAGAAGAACTTCATCTGACTGTATTGGAATCTATGAGTATTTGTTACGGTTCCAGCTGTAACCAATGCTGTCTTGGGGCATGCAGGTAATCACTTTCTGAGCTAAGATTCAACCTCAGGGCCCCTAATTCCTCACCCTCTTAAAATCATTGGCCATTTTTTTCTTCTGTTTCTTTCTTGAGCTCTTCTAAGAGTGCTTTGTGCATGTGAGCAGTTCACATTCCCTTCTGAAGTTTCACATGGGAAGGCAATCTCAATGCTGACCTCTTTGGTATTCGTGTTTTGGTCCTTGTCACCATAGAGAGATTCTTTGGTTTTTTTCCTTGCTCCTTTGCTTCTTACTCATGATGGTGAGGCTTTGTGTGTTGTGGTCTCTGGTTCTTTCAGATAAAGAACCTGGGGCTGAGCTGACTGGTGTGAGAAAACAAAGGTTGGATGAATTCTGTTTGTGTTTCCCTGGATTAGCCCTGGAGCTAGCTTGTTAAGTGTGGGGGAAGGGTGGTATGGTGAGGGGGAGGGCTCTCCTCAGCTGAACTAAAGTAAAGACAAGTTCATAAGACAAGTACACATAAATTTGAATAGATGCCCTTTTTAAGTCAATCTTTTCCCTATATATGCAGATGATTTTATTGGTGATTCCTGGGCTGCCCTAGCATATTTCCGTTTGCCCTGGAGCACCAAGGCATACCTGGGCTCCTGGTGTTCGTTGTGAGGCTCCACACCCCTGGAGCTCTGGTTCTCCACCAAAAGAAGAGGAATCCTCCTTAGTGATTTTCCTAGCCTCAGGTGTTTCAAGACTGTTTGCCCCTTCTGCGGTTCCCACTCTTCCAGGATTTTTCTGGGGAAATATTTTATGGTTCTTTCAAGGTCAACAAAGGGGAGAGAGCATTTACTGATCACTCTGCCATTTTTTCCCTTCCTTTTTTTTTTTTACTATTAATATGAAGATTGTATTTTCATTATGGGCATTTATTATTTTTTCTAGCTTTATAAAATAAACCTTTTGTTGGCTTGGCACTGAATACATAAATTAATTTATGTAATATTGTCATGTCAAGAACCCACCTTTGCAAGAATGTATCTTTAACTGAAAATGATTCCTATTTATAGTTGACAAATGGCTAATGTTTGATTGGGAGACAGGGTCCCTATCAATACTCATTTCTGTTTATTAATTTATTTAGTTTTGATTTTGTTAATACTATCTAGTTTTCTATAATTCACTTTGTCAGGGGCTAGGGTATTGGGGATCGAATCAGCAAGATCTGAATTCAAATTCAGCTCAGACTTTTACTAGCTGTGTGACACTGGACAAGTCCCTAACCCTCTCTGTGCTTCAGTTTCTTCTGTAAAATAATAATAGTACCTCCCTCTCATGGTTGCTGTAAGAATCAGGTGTTTCTGTGTGCCCATCACAGCACCTGGCACCTTGTAGCCTCTCAATAAATGCTTGTTTTCTTCCTTCCTTCCATCCTTTCTTCTTTCCTTTCTTGAGTACTTTTTCTTTCCTCTATTGGAAAAACAAAGAAACATAAATTCAGTGTTGAAGAGTTTACTAATGTTGTTTGAGTTCTCAGGTATAAAACTAAATTAAAACTGAAAAACAGAAAAGAAAATGCAAATATTGAATTCATTGACATGCCGCCTGTGCCACAAACATCATTCGGGATTGTCATTTCTCAGGTGCATTGATTGAACATACAACTTATCCACTTTATTGGGGGAGTCGTCATGGAGGTGGAATCGATGACAGTTGTCACAGAATGATATGTGCACAGCTGATAGTCAAAGGGAAAAGGGAAATTAATATTTAAAGTATTTCATAAATAGTTAAGGGAATCAATCTTTTAAGATAGTAAATGGATTATTTTGAAAAGAATTTTCACACTGAATATTTTTTGACCTGTCTTATCTAAAATGCCAGGTAGTTGTTGCTCAGTCATTTTTTAGTCATGTCTGACTCTTTGGGACCCATTGGAGTTTTCTTGGAAAAGATACTGGAGGGGTCTGGCATTTCCTTCTCTAGCTTATTTCACAGATGAGAAAACTAAGTCAAACAGAGTTAAGTGACTTCTCAGGATCACACAGCAAGTGTCTGGGGCTGGATTGGAACTCAGGAAGATGAGTCTATCTATTGTGCCTCCTAGCTGGTAGATTCAAGGCATCAGATAATGGATTTAGTTGTTCACTTTGAAATATGAAATATCTAAATTAGTTGCATCCTGTACTCATGCAAAAATACTATGTCAATATTTTCCTTTCAGCTTGACAATGATAATATTTTTGTTATTATAATTAAAAAACTGAATGTCTTTATTTTCTGAGATAACAAATCCAACTAAAAATCCATGATGATGTTCCATACCAACTTTAGGTTTTATTTGTATTTAATCACCTTTTTCACCCTTACAAGAACAATAACAGTAACAAAGCTATTGCTATTTATGCTGCATACATAAACTTGAATAGATGCCCTTTTCAAAGCCAATCGATTCTAACCCTAAATGTGCTCTTTTTCCTATATATGCAGATGATTTTATTGTACTTCTTTCAGCTTATTTTTCTAAGAAATTACCTATCCTCTATGCTTGGAATGCTTCCCTCTTCACCTGTATCTCCGAATTCTTCTCTTCATTTGAGATGCTTCTCAATCGCCAACTTCCACATGAAGTATTTCATTAACACCCAGCTCCCAGTGTCCCCCATCTCCCATAGAACTTTATATTTGCCAACCTTGTTTTTATTCTCTTTATATTTATTCTGTAACTACTTGTGAATGTCCTTTTTCTCCCCCCTTTTCAGAATGGAAGATCCAGGAAAGTCAGTTTCATTCTTTTCATTAATATGCCAATATATACAGGAATACATTGTCCTGAATTCTTCATTAGAGAGATCATATGTGTGGTCTTTGCATATGTGTGCCTCATGCTGAGCATAGTGCCTGGCACCTAATAGGATGGCAGGCAGACATTCCCACATTGCACATAGTATCGACCAACACCTACTAGGAGGTCAGGCAATATGGGTGGTGATGACTTTAGTAGATGTGATATACCAATTCTCCTGCCATAACTAACCTGGTGGGATTTTAAGGGGATGCTGGTGACAGGACTCAATGATCAACCAAGGTAGTATGGTCAAAAGGAAAGAAAACTGAACTAGAAGTCAGTAGATCTAGGTTCTAGTCCTATCTCTACCTGTTGATCTATGATCCCATCTGTTTCCTTGGTATGAATCAGCTTCTGCACTTGGAAATGCAACTAGATTAGACTAGACACTCTTAGTCCCTTCCAACTCAATCTTTAAGTCTCTAATTTCTGAAATTCAAAACAGGAAGGAAACAGTAGTTGGAAATTGCTTATAATTTCTCAAATTACCATTATCAAATAATAGATCTTCTACAAAGCCACTGAGATATTGAGGGAATGTGTCAAATACTAATTGAATGATCATTGTAATGAGTCACTGTCGTGTATCAAGTGTTTTAAATTTAAATGATTCCAACATCCATAAGGAGTCATTTCTGGGGCATGCACTGCCCCTGAGTATGGTCCAGGGACTGACTTCACAGGGACTCAATTTCAAGATACTTGTTATAGATTATTTTTTCTAATGATGTCATTTCCACCCTTACAGATGACCCGAGAACAGTACATATTGGCCACACAGCAGAATCACCTGCCTCGAACGGAGAATCCTCAATTTTACCCAGTTGGAATTTATGGATGGAGGAAGAGGTGCTTATACTTCTTTGTTCTCCTGCTTCTGGTTACTGCAATTGTTAACTTAGCCATGACGATATGGATATTGAAAGTGATGAATTTCACTGTGGTAAGTACAGCCGCCAAACCAAATCGACTCTGCCGATGGTCAGACAATGCAAGTGTCTCAGTTTTCATCAGTAGTGACCATCCTCATTCTGCACATGCATGGTGGTATGCCAAGGTCATTCTAGGTGTGACTCATGATGACCAGTGGCATCCATCATGATATCAATGAGGCACTGACTACTATTTAAATTTTAAAAAACCCTTTGATTTGCTTTAAAATATTTGTAGCCATCACATTTTCTTTTCTTTTCAAGTTAGGAAACACTTATCATTTCTGTACATGTTCAATTTTTGATGCTCCTAACAGACATGTGGGAGATAAGTTTTTTTCTCTCTACCTCTTCATACTTATCTAAGTCAGAAAAAAATTAATTTCATTAAAAATATAAACAAAAATACATGCCAGCAAAAATAAATAGATAAATATGCAAAATAAGTTGTAGAAATTTACATGAAATTGCTAGCATTTAACAAGGCAGAAAAACAATTTACTAACAGAATATGAAACTGTTTTCGTTCTGTGGCCTCTCCTAAGTCTATCCAAAAGATCTGCCACATCTGGCCACCTGTGCATCCTAGAGTTAAGCTCAGTGTCTACACAACTGGGGTTCTCATGACTTAACTTATGGTCTATTCTTATAAGACTTTTCTCATGCTCTATTTTTTCTACAAAGACTACAGTAAAGTTGTCAAATAGCAATAAATACGATCATTTTCACAAATAAAGAACAGAAAGTAAAGATTGTATATGAAACTGTGAATCTATTACATGCAGGTTGGTTTTTTTAAAGTTTTATTACATTTCACATGGTTGTGGCCATATAGCCATGTCCATCTGTGCCATCTTCTGAATTTCTCTTATATTTCCTCTCTGTTTGTGTTTCATTTATCCTTTTTTTTGTCATTTTTCCTTTTTTTCTTAGTATCACTGTTACTACCTTATCACTTCCCTCCCTAAATCCTCTACTGTCCAACAGAGGAAGCATACATATATATTTTTTTCACAAAAAGCAGATATATACGTTGCTTACATTTGACAATGTATGGTTCATTTTGCACCACCATTTTTCTGCTAAGAGATGGAAATCATGCTTCCTCATCAATCTGCTGTAGTCTTTACCAGTCACCAGACTGATTGGATTTCTGAAGTCTTTCAAAGTTCTTTTCCTTTAAAATACCATAGTTAATAAATAAATTGTCCTCTTGACTCTACTCCTCTCTATCTCTGTCTGTCTGCCTCTCTCACTCTCTCTTTCTGTTCATACAAATCCTCCCAGTTTTCTCTGAATGTTTCATCATTTATCATTTCTTAGAGTATGATAATATTCCAAAACATTCATATGCCATAATTTGATGAGCCATCCCCCAATGGACACCTTCTTTGTAACTAATTCTTCACTGCAATTAAAAATGGTGTTAAAATAGTTTTGTGTATTTGTCCTTATCCTCCATCTTTTTCCCCTTTGAGGCATAAATGTGGTCATGGTATTATTGCCGGGTCATAATACATGTGCAGTTTGACAACATTGGAGTAATTGTTCCAAACTGTTTTTAAAAATACTCCAATTAGCTCATAGCCCCACTAATTGCATATCATTATCCTTGTCCTCCAAAAGCCCTTCCTAAAATCGTTATTTTCCATTTTTTTGTCCTCTTTTCTAGTCTAGTGACCATAAGACAGAATCTCACAACTGTGTTACTTTGCATTTCACTCATTTTTAATTTGGAGCATTCTCAATATAGTTGTTTATATGGTTTTGTATTTCTTCATTTTGACAATTACCTGCTATCATGTTTAAATTTGTCTCTTGTGGAAGAACTTGGAAGAACTTACATCCTTATAAATTTGCATCAATTCCCTAGGAGGTCTTAGGGTCAGACTTTTGTCGAATATAGTTGTTGCAAATATGCTTTCTGCTTAACTATTTCCCTTTTCAGTTTAACTGTATTGAATTTTTTTCTCCCATAAATTAATTTTATGTCATTAGAAATGTATTTTAAAATATGTTCTTTCCCCTTTAGTTGTATAGTATTAAATGCTCTCTCCATCACTTTCCAAATTTATGATATGATACCCTATTCTTAGTCAAGGTTTCATTTAGAGTGCTTCTTGTTATATGGTGCAAGTTGTTGGTCTAAACCTAATTTTTGCCAGATGGCTTTCCAATTTTGCCAGCTATTTTGGTTTTATAGTGAATTCTTCTACCCTTATTTAGGGCATGAGGTTTTTCCATTTTTAACACCAGTTTTAATTGCAGTGAAGAGTTAGTTACAAAGAAGGCGTCCATTGGGAGATGGCTCATCAAATTATGGAATTTGAATGTTTTGGAATATTACTATACTCTAAGAAATGATAAATGATGAGACATTCAGAGAAAACTGGGAGGATTTGTATGGACAGAAAGAGAGAGTGAGAGAGACAGACAGAGAGACAGAGGTGAATAGAGCCAGGAGGACAATTTATTTATTAGGCTTTCCTAACACTACACCATGTTTCATTCCTTCTGGGTTACATATCTAATCTGTTCTACTGAACAATTTTTCTACGTTTTAAAATCACTACCAAGTTGTTTTTGTCACTTCTGCTCTATAGTATAGTTTAAGATCTGGTACTAGTAGACCTGCTTCCTTCATACTATTTTTTATTATTTCCCTTCAGATTCTCAAACCATATCCTTTTGGTTTGTTCCTTCTGGTGAATTGTGTCATCATTTTTGTTTACATCTATAAATTAATGCTCTGGTGCTTTTGCTGGTTTGATTTGCATGACACTGAGTGGTAGCACTCTGCTAAGTAATGGGGATACTTTGGGAAAAATTACTTAGTCCCTAACTTTAAAGTAGAGGAAAAGATTCTATGCACAGATAAATGTAATTTATATTAAGTAATTTCAGAATAATTTTAAGCAGGATTACAGGCTGTAGGGGAAGGTGCACTCAGATGTGGAGAATCAGGAAAAATTCTATACATAGGAGGCACCTGGACTTCACAGGAGTGAGAGGTGAGCATGGGTCAAAAACTTTAGTACAAATTTTGGTTCCTAGAAAACATCCCTCAGGAATTGACTGACCATCCCCCCAGATTCATAGCATCCCCCTGTGGTTTGCCCTTCAGGGAGAAGACACATGACCTTACATTTGTTAAAGAGAAAATTCCCTAACATTTATGAACATAGTCTGGTGTCTAAAGTCTTGGACATTTTAAAGGAAAACAACGAACTCAGAGTCACAGCAGCTTCCCATCAAACATTTACCATCTGAACAATCATGTTAATATTGAAGGTTTTTCTCTCCATATTGTGGCTTAGGCCTTTACTACTCTTCCATCTCCAGGACCATGCTCAGAGTATATTTTTCCCCAAAATGATGGTCCTGTTCCAGGCCTTCTTTTCTCTTCTCTCCTTCTCTCTGTCCTTTATCCTTTCCTTTTTTTCTCTCTAGAACCTTGGGTTTTAGAATTCTCAAACTTGGGAGTTCTAGTTCTAGCAGCTTTGAATCATGCTGTTCAGGACTTCCTGTATTTCTCTAGTCGACTTCTGCATGGAAGCAGTGGTGTAGCCTTTCTTTGATTCTTCTCCATACACAGGGTTTTTCAATTACCTTGAGTTCCTTCTCCATTCTCCCTACCCTCATTTCATTCTGATCTCTATCCTTATTCTTAAAAGACTACATGACAGTGCTATATCTATACTTTGCTAATTGCTCCTGTTGTCATATCTTGTACACATTTATATGTTTTCAGTCATTCTATTGATATCTTTGTGTTTTTACATATCCTGTGTCATTTTCCAATTCATCCTCCTCCAAATGTAGAGGGCCATCACTTACAGCAAATCATTAGAGGAACAATTCAGCAAAACTAGCCAATATGTTAAAAAATTCTGATGTGATCTGTAAAATTCTATGCCCACAGTTTTCCATCTCTAGAAAGAATTGGGAAATGTCACTATATTTTCACATATTTTTCTTTGAGGGATAAACTTATCTAAAACACATCACAAAGTGAAATGTCGATTGTTTTTTTTCCATCCACACTGCTGTAATGATTATGGAAATGTTTTCCTAGTCCTTCCTACTTTACTATACATCAACACATATCTTCCTACACTTTTTAGTATTTAATACATTCATTGTTTCTTAAAACACAGAAATATTCCACTCATTCCACTCCTTTCCTACAATTTGTTCTACCATTCCCCAATCAATGGTAATATACTGTTTCAAGTCCTTTATGGTCCCCTCTCCAAAAAAGTGTTGATATAAATATGTATTTCCTTTTGTCCACAACTCCCCAAAATGGTTTCTATTTTTTGTCATCCTCACCAGTTTGCTTGGTGTGAGGTAAAAGCCAAGGTATTTTTGATGTACATACATTTCTATTATTTTCTTTTAATGATTTGGAACATTTTATATGATTTTTAATAGTTTTCATTTATTCCATTTATTTCTTTTTTTCCACTTAACATTTTTCTCCAATGACATGTAAAGATAGTTTTCAACATTTACTTGTATGAGATTTTGAGTTCCAAATTTTTATCCCTTCCTTCCTCTCCTCTACTCTCCCCAAGACAGCAAGGAATCTGATATAGTTTATACATGTACAGTCATATTAATCATACTTCCACAGTACTCATCTTGTGAAAGAAGGATAAAAGCAAAAAGGGAAAAATATGGGAAAGAAAAAAAGACAAGCAGAAAGGAGTAAATAGTATGCTTCAGTCTGCATTCAGACTCCATCGTTTTTTTCTCTGAATATGGATGGCATTTTCCATCAGAAGTCTTTTGGAATTTTCTTGGTTCATTGTCCTTGCCTGCAGTAATCTACCCAGTGAAAGGCACACTTCCATGGCAAAAAGCTCCCTTTTTTGCTTTGGATTTATTGACTAGATTTCTAGCTGAAACACCAAGCTGGAACTCATAGGTTGGGCAACAGATTCCTGCCCACCTAGCGCAGAGTGAATATAAATACTAAATAGTAAGTGTTTTTCTTTTACCCAGGAACCCTGAGAGTCTTCCACTCCCAGATTGATTTTTTTGTTAAAAGGGGCAATCCCATTAATAACTACTTAAAGAGGGCTATTCATTGAATGGGTATGTCTCACTCAACATGAGAATCTGGTAAGACCTTAGCCTAAAATGGTCAGGGTCATATATTTCATCCTGGGCCATCTCCAGTTATTCTGATGAATATCAGGACACTGCACCCAGATGGCTCTGGAGGAGAAAGTGAGGCCAGTGACCTCTCACAAATCCTCTCTCAAATCAAAGTCATCTGCAAATCACGTCATCATCTTGATGTCATGCTCATCTTCGAGAATGAAGGACAAACACAATGATATATGGTATATAGTGTTGTTTTAAAACTAAATTCTGCCAGACTCCTTCCCAGGTTTCACAGGAATTTTTTTTTTCCAAAATAGGAAGTTCTTCGCTAAGTAATTCTGTTTTCAGATAATGCCCTGAGCTCCATCTTAAAAACGAGTTGAATAATCAGTCCTTTGGCCAGGCTTATTAGTTTCATTACACAATTTCTCTTTTTCCTCCACAGTAGAATTGTTTCTTTTTTAAATTAAATTATTTTGTTTTCAGTGTTCCACAATCACTTCCATATATCTTATATTTTCCCCTCCCTCTTCTTCATTCCCCCTCCCTCCCCACTCCCCACCTGAGACGGCTTGCAATCTTATGTAGGTTCTGCACATAATTTCTTATTAAATACATGTTGCATAGAAGAATTAAAATGAAGGGGAGAAACCATAAAATAAAGTAATACAAAACATAATACAAAAGAAAATAGTCTGTTTCTATCTCTGATTCAATTCCATAGTTCTTTCTCAGGATATGGAAGGCATTTTGCCTCAAGAGTTCATTGGAAATTATTTAAGTCCATGAATTATTTAAGTCTAGAAAAATTCCTCACACATTGTAATTGTTGCCGTGTACAAAGTTCTCCTGGTTCTGCTCCTTTCACTCAGCATCAATGCATATAAGGCTTTCTTGGCTTCTCTGAAGTCTTCCTGTTCGTTGTTTCTCATAGCAAAATAGTATTCATTTACATTCATATACCACAACTTGTTCAGCCATTCCCCAATCAAGGCATCCCCTTGATTTCCAGTTTTTGACCACCACATATAGAGCTGCTATAAATATTTTTGTACATGTGGGATCCTTTCTATTTCTGTAATCTCTTTGGGATAGAGTGCCAGAAGTGATTTTGCTGGATCAAAGTGTATGCACGTTTTTGTAAACCTTTGGGCATAGTTCCAAATTGCTCTCCAGAATGGTTGGATCAGATCACAGCTCCAAAAACAATGAATTAGTGTTCCAACTCTCTCACATCTTCTCCATCATTTATCATCTTCCTGTTTTGTCATGTTAGCCAATCAAAAGAAAGGCTGCACAGCCCTCCCTCACTCAAAACAAAGTCAAATGCAAGTCATGTCATTATTTCTCTGATGATATGGTCTTCTTTGCCAATGAAGGACGAACACACACATATTTTGTAATTGTGTTCATATAATCTCTGAGTTTGTCTTGACAGGTAAACTCTCAGATATTTTCTAGTGTCTACCTTAGATTTAAATGTGATTTCTCTTTCTATCTCTTGCTGTTGGACTTGGTTAGTAATATATAGAAATGTAGATGATTTTGTGGGTTTATTTTGTAACCTGCAACTCTGCCAAAATTGTTTTGTTATGATTTCAAGTAGGTTTTTACTTGATTTTCTGGGATTCTCTAAGTGCATCATCATGTCACCTGAAAACAGTGATAACTTTGTTTACTCTTTGCCTATTCTAATTCCTTCAATTTCTTTTTCTTTTCTTATTGCTACGCCTAGAATTTCTAATACCATATTGAATAACAATGGTAATATTTGTGTGAGATAAAAAGACCCTTACACAAAATCTTAAATAAATAAAGAGGCTTCTCAATAAGAACAGAAAGAAAAAGATTTATTACAATTCTCAAGAAAAGGATGTCCCTCTGCCAGGTCGGAGAATCTGGTGGAGGGAGGCAACTTACAGAAATTGAAGCACAATTTTTATACCCTTATGCAAAGAATCCCACCTCCCCACCATCCCACCTCTCCATTGGCTGGGAGGTGGGCTCACAATCTAAGTGTAAAAAACTAGGCAAACCCTGACAAATCTTCACCTATCCCAACACAATTACCTCATCTAATATCTAATTTAACTGCTGATGTGGCTTTAGAAAAGAGGGGAGGGGGAGAAGCAAGAACTGGTAGTGTTGATGTGGCAACAGTACAACAAACAATGGGGAGATTTGAATAACTTCCAAGTTTTGGCTATAGGCCACAGCACTTTCACAAAGAAAGCTGGTAGCTAGTAAGGGGAGGGAAACCAATTGACTGTCCACAATCCCTGGATACCTGAAACTCAGGTATCCAAGGACAGAGGCCTTATGGAAGAGAAATTTTATTTAGAAAATCCAATATTTCCCATATTTTTATTATGAAACATTTTACAATCTCCTCATCTCACTCATAATGAACATGCTTTTTCACCCCTGATCTTTTCTTGGAAATGCATCTACCTTTTCCTCCTTCCATATAATGCTTGCTGATGGTTTTAGGTAGATACTGCTTATTTTTTATGGAAAGTTCCATTTATTCCTATGCTCTTCGGTATCAGAACCATATTTGTATCATAAAAAGAATTTGGTAGGACAATTTCTTGGACAATTTTCCCAAATACT
>JAQQSK010008662.1:0-13416 GCA_028658325.1 Potorous gilbertii
TTTCTTCAACTATTCTTTACATCGAATTAACTCAAACATCCTTGTTATGCCCCTCTGAAATCTCTCCATCTAACCCATGTCTTTCCTATGAAGTCATGACCAAAACTGAACAAAACACTTCAAGTACAATTAAATGACAGAGTACAGCAGGCGTACCATCTCCCAATCATAACTGTAATAATATGAAAAGCTAATATTTATATAGTGCAATCCTCACAAAATCCATGGAATATAGGTGTTACTATTACTCATTACTTATACAAATAAATAAATTGAGGCAACCAGACATTTTGATTTGCTCAGGGTCACACAGTTCTTAAGTGTTTGAGGACAGATTTGAGTTCAGGTCTTCCCAACTTCAAGTTCTGAGACCTATCCACTGTGCTACCTAACTATACCTTTCCTAATGCAGTCCATGATCCAATTGACATTTTAGGCTAATGGTAGGTGAAAGAAGGAATAGAACCATTGCTTGGATTGGGTGAAATGGTGATAACTGGCAACAGAGAAGGAAGAACTGTTCAGTTTTTCATGTATATTGATTCACTATCAAGGAGACTGACACCGGATAACAAGAAGTTGATAAAGGACTAATAAATAGAAATATATATTGAATGGCTTTATATACAAACATATCTGTGTTGAATGGTTGCCATTTCTGAGGCAGGGAGGGGAGAAACTTAAAAATATGAGAGAAAAATAAGAAAAAATCATTTTAAAAATTATTTATTTATTTGAATTTGTTTAATTTATTATTTAAAAGGAATAACAAATTGTACATAATAAGTTTGCAGTTTCATATTCAATTATCTATTTTTCTATTCTATCATGGATATGTTTATTCATTAAGTTCAAACTGAAATAAAATAAAAAGAAATTAATACTCACGACAAGTCTGGAACTAGGAAAAGAATGTCCAGGAATAAGGAGGCAATAGTCCTACTGTAACTCCCATAACATCTGGACCTATTGTCCTCAAAGCTGGGTGCTATAGTTTAGTAAGAACACTTGATAAACTGAACATTTCTCAGAGGATAGTAAATGAGAAGTTTAAAGGTTTTGTTTACATGTAATATAAGAAACTGATATTGTTCAGTCAGCAGCAGAGATGACTCAGCAAGGACATGATAGCTATCTTCTAGCATCTGAAGGACCATGAGGTCATAATACCAATGTGATATACACAGTAGATGCTATGAATATGCATACATATTTCCAGGGTAGATTCACAAAATAATAAATTCTCTTCTTCAAAGGCAAAACCAGAATACTTATTTAGAACATCACTATTAGGATACCAGGAAGTAAAATTTAGCATCATTGATCCAGAGAGTGCCAACATCTTAAGCATTCTTTCTGTTAGGCCTACCCATAAACAAGTTCCCCCGGGCAAATTTCCTCCCTCTGCCTACTTACCCTGGCTCCTCTCTCTCCTCACATTCTATTTTAATTAAAATTCCATTGAGCAAGTTCCTCCCACAATGGGCTCCATGCAACTCCATGTGACTGTCTATGTGATTCAGGATGTATCACAGCTGTGAGCTGGGCCAGAGTTCAAAGCAGGTCACATAGGCCTATTAATGAACAGGGAAGAACTTCCTATTCTATTAACATTATAGATGTGGACAAAAAGATTAAAGTTACTTTATTTGGACTAAAAGGCAAAACCTTCTAGAAAAAAAGTGGAATGTTGGTCTGAAATTTCAGAGAGGTAAATATAGGCTTGATGTTAATGAAAAGAAAAATATAAAATTTCCTCATAAGTCTATCTGAGAGTGTAATGGCTAATTCAGGAAGTATGGGATTACTTCTTATTGGAGGATTTTAAAAGAGAGGCTGGATGATCATTTACCAGGTATGTTATATGTGAGATTTCTTTTTTTGCTCATTATTTTGTTTGAAGGTCCCTTTCAGTTCTAAGATTCAGGGGTTCTGTAGTCTTGTCTATGTGAGGTTGATTTTTTAAAACAAAAACATATAACTTTCTATTGATTTTATTGTATTTGTTATTAAATGTGATCCATTGTTTTCTGTTGTTATTTAGTCATTTTTCAGTCATGTCCAACATTCCATGAGCCCTTTTGGAATTCTCCTGGCAAACATACTCTACTGGCTTGCCATTTCCTTCTCCATCTTATTTTACAGATGAGGAAACTGAGGCAAACAGGGTTAAGTGACTTGCCCAGGATCACACCAGCTAGTCTGTCTGGTCACATTTGAACTCAGGAAGAGATCTCTTTCTGACTCTATCTACTGTACCACCTAGCTTCCTGATAAAGAGAATTCATATATTCAGTGGTATTAAGTTCTTTACATAGATTTTTCCTTTTCCACTTATTTCAAATCTGCTAGAAAATGTTTAACATTTTACAAATTTTCGCAGGTGGTCATATGGGGGTTACTGGAGCATTGCTTTTTTTCTTCAGAAAATTTGGGTACTTTTGCATTGATTCAGTGCAATCCTAGATTCATTCTCTTCATGCCTACAGTAGGAGGTATTTTAGATTTATGTAATAGACATTTGTCGCTCATTTTTAATTCACAACTTTATCACTTAATAAAAGCAAAAATATATTAGAAAAATTGTTCATAATTATATTTCTCACTTCAAACAGCAATTTAAACAAATTATTTCTTGAATAGAATATGAATTGGGATGAAGAAAAATAATTATAATTAAAAGAAAGTGAATATATTATTTAAGGCACAACATAAAATTAATAATAGGTTGAAATAATTCAAATCCTTTCACTTCAGAATAAATTGTAAAACTCAGAAGCCATCTTGGCAAGCTATTGTTTCTACTACATTCTCTTTTTGGACATTCACTAGACAATGGATTTTGAGCATTAAGGCTTAAAGCATAAATAAATATTACAAAAATGGTATGCTCCCCAAAAGAAAACAACAACCTGGCACTGAAATGCTTGCATTTTAATTAATATGCTGTCCCAAATTTGCACTAATAGAACTCATCAAGGTAATTTCATTTATATTGACTGTATTCAGACCAGAACTTGTAAGTTTTCTGAAGGTGACTCTATAAAGGATTACTTCTCCAAAATTAATATATTTGTTTAAAAGTAGCATGTAAATTTCACTGGCATTTCTAATTTTCTCAATAGCAGTATAGAAAATTTATTCAAGATGTTACATTGCCACCATCTTTATCTTGAGCACATTACAGAAAAGCACATTTAGGCACCAAAGTAAAATGTGTTTTCCATCCTTGAATGCTAGCTAAAAGAGTAAGCTCCTTGAAGGAATTGATTATTATATTTTTATCTTCTTATCTTCAGCATCTAGTATAATGGCTGCGGTTTATTTTGGACAGAGTCTATGATTTCATTTTGTTAGGTATTATATTTAGGTAACTCCCTCTCCCAATGTATGTACATACCTGGTTGGTAACTTGGTCTTAGACAGTTAGTTGCCTGGGACCCTGAGAGAATGTGAATTGTCTGAAGCAATATAGATAGAATTTGTCATAATTAGATTTTGAACTAGGATCTCCCTTATTCCAATACTCTTCACCATGCCATGTTTCTATTTGGCTAACACAAAGGAGAAGTTTTATGACTGCTTGTTGAATTGAATGAAATAGTTTAGAAAGGCCCCTTGGGATATAGTCTATCTTCATGTCTTTTCACTGCTATAGTATGAAGCATGTCTACTTTAAGAGTTAAAAGACCTGGTCAGAGTTCTGACCAACCCACAATTAGTATCCTCTACAAAGTCCTTTAACCTTTGTGAACCTCAGTGTCATTTAAAGGAGCCATCTTTAAAATGGGGATAATTAGCTGAAATCTTTCCTTGATAGGAAGGTGATTCTTAAAAAGGTGCTTTATAAACAGGAAAGTGCTTTGCAAGGGTACCCCACTATTAATATAACATTATTAATATGATATAATATAATAATATTAATATGATACCCCCATAATAAATATAAAGACCAGTGAAGTTTGATGACTTACCCAAAAAGCACAAAAGTATAGTCAGTTAAATTAGCTTTCAATGGCATTGAGTGTTTATGGTTGGTAATGTTATTTGACATATCTACTATCTTATTGTATAATGCAAAGTTTGGAAAGATAAATGTCTGTTCTATTTTGTCAATGAGGATACTGATGGTATAGATATTTTATGCAGTGTCAAAAGTATCATTTCATGCCAGACTTGGGATTTGAGATCATGACATGAATAGAAATTGTTTCCTTTGAAAAATTCACATTTATTTCCCCAGAAACTAGCAAAATGTTGGTATATAGTAAGCATTTCATCAATATTTGTTAACTTTTTGACTTAATACTTCTATGAACACATTATATTAGACCATTTAGATATATCAAGAGATCTTCTTTAGAATAATACCAAATGCCGCTATGGCAGAAATAGAAGGAAAAAGCTGTCAAAAACCTATGGAGAAGTTTTGAGAGGTTATATCACTATATAGCTGCTATGTGCAGTAGAAACATGAATGGCACAGTGCTTAAAGTCACAAGAAAAGAAATGTGTGACGTGGAATCTGGAAAACAAAATCATATCAGAAATCCTAGATTCTATTAAACAGTCAATGAAACTAAAAGTCAGAAGTCTAAGGCAATTCAGATACAGAGCAGTGCAAAGGCTAGAGCAATTCAATATTGATGTTAACAAAATACACCATACTGCTTAACTTTAAAAAGTAAAGAATGTACACAAGAGGAGGAAGTGGGAAACTTCATTGTGTACATGATCAAAAGACTTTCAATGAAGTAAAGATGTAAGTTGGATCAAAATGAGACAAAATGATTTGTGAACCATCATGGTAATCAGAACAGTTATGGGAAAGGATGTCAGTGAAACTCTGGCTTTGCTGCATAATTGAAAAATATCTGGGTCAGATAAGATCCATAATTATTGGTTCACATATTTGACAGTGATGCTCAAATTACCACCAAAAAACACTTTCCCATCTTCTTTCCGCATGTAAGCCTGACCTCACTTTTCTCAAAGTGAGCCATTGTTAACCTATTACCCAAAAATGAAAACATCAGGAGTTATTACATATATGTCAATTATGTGTTGATGTTCTTTACATATGGAATTCACAATTGTGCTACTAAATAAAGAAAAACCTATAAACTTAAAAGAGAATGAAGTATTGGTGTAAAAAGACTTGCACAAATATTCTAAGTCATATAAAAATAATGTATTATGGTTTATAAAATTATTGAAAAAATTTATCTGAAAGCACCAAATGTTTATAACAACTGCATTGATTACCAGAAAGGTTTGCTAAGTTCCACACTTCCGTTATATACATGTCCATTACTACTACTACTACCACTACTACCACTACCCCTACTAGTACTATTGCTGCTCTAGACTGTTGCTGCTGCTGCTGCTGCTACTACTACTAGTGCTGCTAGTACTAATACTAGTAGTAGTGTTACTACTACTACTATAACTACTACTATTACCACTACTGACTAGTATTTCTATAATACTTTAAGATTTTCAAAGTATTTAACAAATCTCATTTTCACTCCAATTCAAATATGAGAGGTAAGAATTATCCCCATTTTGTAGTGGGGAAAACTGAGGCAAATAGATGTTGAGTGACTTTCTCAGGGTCACACCGCTATCAAATGTCTGAAGAAGAACTTGAATTCAGGTATTTCTGGCTTTAAGTACCGTATTCTACATACTGTGCCACCTAGCTAACTCCACAACTGTTACAGATATATAAAATATTCTATGATTTTA
Source organism: Potorous gilbertii (assembly GCA_028658325.1). Lineage (NCBI taxonomy): Eukaryota > Metazoa > Chordata > Mammalia > Diprotodontia > Potoroidae > Potorous > Potorous gilbertii. The sequence continues at coordinate 5,749 of JAQQSK010008662.1, forward strand.
TAAAATTGTGCCACATATAATCAGAACAATGTTGATATGGAAAATCATCTGTTCAAAGATAGCAACAAATACAATTATGTCAAGAATAATTTATGTGAAATTGTCTAAGTTTCAGGGAGACAATTATGGTTCTTCCTAGCCTTAAACCCATTGTCTAAGTAGAATTGAATATGACTTCTAAGTTAAAGAGGGAGTCATGTCAAAACAGCTTATCACTTTACATACACAAATGACATTGTTTTACAGCTTCATGAAAAAAACACATTAAATACATTAGTTCACCTCGTGGAAGCTTTCTCCATTAATGTCAAGTGTAAAATTCTCAATACATGCCCAGGAAAGACAGTGACTGAAGTCTTTGACCTAGTATTTAGATGTCTAAATGAACCAAAGGACTATAGTAATACTTGCAAATACTTTGGTGCTCTCTAGGCAAGACACAGTGAACAGAAAGCTATGGCTTTGTATGTCGAGTCTTCTGAGAGTCAGAAATCAAAGCTCAATAGGAAGAATATATTTAAAGCAATTAAGATCTGTCCAGTATCATCCATGATATATATTTTTTGATCCATAAACTGAAAAAAATAACAGATTTGTAAAATATCATAATGAAAAACTGAATAAGATTAATGAAACACAAGAATCATCACCCAAAGATAGCTATAGAAAGATTCATACTTCCTTGCCAGAGATTAAGATTGATATTCTTCTCAGAGTACATGATAAATACATTAAAATATTTACAAAATACTTTTGGAACAAGCATCATTTCACTGAGTGACAGCAGAGATTGACATACCTTTGAATACACACATTTGGTACATGTCACTGGATTTGATGAATGTAACTGAAAGTGGTTTACTTCCAGACAGAGCCTATAAAATGACGAGAATCCAAAAATGACACCAACAGGTGCTCTATGAGTAATATTTGTATTAACTTAGAATTGAACTAATAGTTATATCAACACAATTCTGTCAAATGGCAAAGTCTCACTGTTTATAGAAATGAAGTATATAATGGCATTTCAAGTCCAGGTCATTCTCACCAGAAATTACAGAAGCGTTTTCCTTAAGGAGCCCAAACTTATTGATCAATACAGATTATGAAGGGAATTGTAGAAACTGCAATGTGTCATTATAAGTTGTAAACATTTAGCACCTTCTGAATACCAGAAAGACCTGTCTTAATAACTGGAATTATACACCAGAAGCTCACTATCTTTCATAAACTAACAGACCACCTTTACCCCACACTTCAAACTTAAAGCCTTACATTATCCTTGAAAAGTCTACAAACAATCCTGAAACAGGAAAACTATCAAAAAAAAAATCTTGCTCCCACTCACTTAGATGATATTAGTGCTTTAAAAACTAAGAACATTTAATAGTTATTAACATATCAAATACTTTCATTTCCCAAACTATATGTAATGGAAATCTTTGAAGCTATAGAGGATCAGTAGAGGAACAGGAGAGGAGATGCGTATCATTACCTCCAACCTGCCTGCTATGGAGTTTTCACCAAGATGCTTTGCATGAGCTTGTGGCAGATTAGTTTCTATTCAGCACAATTAGGCGATTAAAATATTTTCAAAATCAACTTACATAATAGTCCATAAAACATTAATTGTAAAAGAATAATAAGTGGAATGAAATGAGTATTTATTAAGTGCTTACTTAAGCACTTTATTAATATATCTCATTTTATCTTCACAACAACCTTAGGAAATAGTTACTTATTATTTTTCATTTTTTTATTTGAGGAAACTGAAGCAGACAGAAGTTAAGTGACTTGTCCAGGATTACACAGCTGGGCAATGTCTGCAGTCAAATTTGAACACAGATCTTGACTCCAGGTCTAGGACTCAATCCACTGTGCCACCTAACTGCAGGATAGTAACTAGTCTTAGGATAATTTATATCCAAATAGCATCAAGTAAGAGGGAAAATGGGAAAAACGATGATGATTAGAGGTGACACGTGGCATTTTTGCTTTGAAAAGTCATTTTTTATACACTATATCATTTGATCTTAACATCCTCCTCTTGAGGGAGATATTGTTATCCTCCTTGTACAGATGATGAAAATCTATGCATAAGAAAATCATTTCTGTGGAGTTATGAATGATGGATTAGGAGGGAAAAAGGTAGACTTGAGAAGTCTTTTAGGAAGCTATGACAATCATTCCAGCAGGTAGTATTGAGAGCCTGGGCTAAGGGTGACAGTGAGACTAGAAAAGAGAGGGCTTGAGTAATTGGCATTTGGCTGGCTAGATGGTACGGTAGATAAAATGCATGACTTAGAGTCAGGAAGACTCATCTCTTTGAGTTCAAATCTGGCCTCAGATATTTAATAGCCGTGTGACCATGGACAAATGCTTTAACTGTTTTCCTGTTTCCTCATCTGTAAAATGAGCTATGAAAGCAAATGGCAAACCACCTCTGTATCTTTACCAAGGAAACCTTAAATGAGGTCATGGAGAGTGAAACAACAAACAATAATATGTATTGTAGACTCCAAGGTCTTGGTAAATAATTCTTCCCTCTTCTATTTTCGTTCAAAAGTCATAACGATGTAGAACTAGGGCTACAAGAGCCCTTAGAAGCCACTAGTCTAACTCTTTTATGTTGTAGATGAGGAAACTGAGGCCCAGGCAGTTTAAATGACTTAACCAAAATCACACAGGTAGTGAGTGATCGTGTGTAATTTGAACAGAGAACCTTGGACTCCAGAGCCAATGTCCTTTTCTGTTGTACCATGTTAGCTTTCAGGATTTGACTGGGAAAGGTGGAAATAGCAAAGCAGAAGTAATAGAATCAGGAGAAGGACCAAAATCCAGAGAAAAAAATTCGTTGTGGGATATTTTGGTTTCAGGTATTGGTAGTAATACAGATGTAAACCTAAGTCCTTGGAGATGGTCGCCAGCAATTCAGAAATCAAGATCAGAGAGAATATATCTTTATTATTAGCTTTTGATAGCATTTTCTGTTTAGAGGGTAGTTAAAGTAAATTTGTTGACCAGTCCTTTTCGGTCATGTCCGACTCTTCAAGACCCCAAGGTCAATACATAACTAAAAGAGATTGACCAATGCAGAGAGCAGAAAAGTGGGTCAAAGGTCAAGTCTTGGAAAACACCTACATTAAGGGACAACTTGGAGAAAACAATGATGTTTAATCTGAAGAAATGACATGAGAGGAAATTTGATCAAATATGTTAAATGTTTGCGGACATCTATCAGAGAAAGAAAGATTTAACTTGTTCTCTGGTTTCAAAAGGAAAAAAATAGAATGACTGGCTAAAGATAGATCCCTCTTAAGGATATTGAAGAATATTCTAATAGTGATTATGATCCAAAAAAAATTGGAACCTGTCTACACTTGAAATAATGAGTTCCTTTGTCCGTGTGTCTATTTAAACAGAAATTGTAAAGCCCCATTTGCAATCCCCCTGTTCTGAAACTTGCACCTTTCATTTATACCTGGAACCCTGCTGCATATTTTTTTTTCCTTAGCTCCTAATTCTACAAGTTCCTTCCTGCCTAGCTTACACTTTTAAAGACTGAATCAATATATTCCAACTTTAAACCTTGCCATCCATTCTCGGCCTCATCCTTGGGCCTCCTGGTAATCACAGGTACACACTTTATATGAATTATACATTATCCTCTTCTTAAAATATTACTAGAGTCTCTCTGTGTACCAGCACAACAGCTCTTGATCCACCAAGTACTATGACAACCACTGTCCATTCCTTTTGGGTCAAGATTCCAGTGGACCAAGGATGACGCATGCTGCTGTTACCCGTCTCCTCACAGAGAGGGAATGGACTGAATAGGCAAAAGGAGGCATATTTTTGGAACATGGGAATTTGTCTTGTTTAACTATGTGTGTTTGCAATAAAGATTTTATTTTTTTCTTTTTTTTTTAAAGAAGGAGATTGCCAGGAGAGGGGGGAATAATCAAGGCTTGTTATATTTTAAAAATTCAAAAGAAAAGAAAAAGTAAAGGAACTTGAGAAAACAGCACAAATATGGGAAATGGTCTCTAAAAATGGGAAAGAGATGGGGGATGTAAGACACAGGTAGAAGAAAGGTTGGTATGATTGAGAACGCATAGCCCTTCTGCCTCTGAGACTGGGCAGATGAAAACATGAAGAAAGAGTCATAAGTGAAGTAATGTTTTTAATGGCAATTCAGAGCTCTGAAGGCATTTCAGGCTCATTATCATTACCGGGAACATCTTTGAATAACATAACTTGAGAATTTCTTCTCCCTGGTGGCTCCATTGTTCTGCCATATCCTCCATCAAAATTACAAACTAAAGTGTTTCCTAAACTTCACTTGGGTAGCAGTCATGTAAATCAGAACTCATCCCTGGAGAATCCTGCTCTTTACCTACAAGTGGATGAGACAACACAGATAATTACAACCCAAAATATTTCTGCAATAAAAATATGACAGATGGTTAATCCTTGACTTGCATAATGGAATTCATCTAACAGCTAATTCTGCTGGGCATAGGTAGTTTTTATTTACAGTACAGCTGAATAAGAGGTACAGAAGAATGGCTACTGTTACACAGTGCAATTAGTACTGATGTAATTAATCTGCAGAGCTCTTCAGTGCAGTAAAACTCTATATGCTCGGGGGTTCATTTTCTTCCTTAGGACACAATCCAGGTTAAGTCTGTTTTCTTTACAACCTTATCCTGAACCTGGCTGCCAGGGAAGACAAAGACTCTTACCTAGTACTGAGTCCTTCTGCATTTCGTTATTACCAGAATAGCTTTACATATACATTATGATGCAAATGTAGCACTCATTTTTTCTGATTGGCCCTTGCAAACCTGGAAAATAAGCTTCCAATGAAATTAATTGAAATTTGCTGTTGCTCTCCCCACTTTGAATTCTTCCCTTCCCTCTTAGCCCCCCTCCCTCAATGTACCTGGCTCAGCATCTCTTATGTTTTATCTTCACCAGAATTCTCAGACCCAACTTTCTTAGAAAGTGTTTGCTGATGTTGAGTTGCTTCAGTTGTGTCAGAGTCTCTACAATGTCATTTGGGATTTTCTTGGCAAAGATACTGGAGTGGCTTGCCATTTCCTTCTCCAGTTCATTGTACAAGTATGGAACTGAGGCAAAGAAAGTTAAGGTTAAGTTACTTCCCCAGGGTCACACAGCTAGTTAACTGTATGAGGCTAGATGTGAACTCAGGAAGATAAATCTTCTTGACTCCAGGACAGTGCTCTATCCACTGGACCACCCTGATGCATTCTGTGTTAGTGTGCAGTGCCATAATTTGTTGCAACAAGAGATAATCAGTCTGTAACAAGTCTGCATGTGAAATCATGCTATACTAACGCACATTTGTCCAAGTCAGTTGACCTTTCTCTTCCCCTTTCCTTTATGATTCTTTGAATCATATGAACTAGAAGGGACCTTAGAGATCCAGCTCCTCATTTTACAGATGAGGAAACTGAGACTCAAAATGAAGTGATTTTTAACAAGGTCAGATATGTAGTTAGACTGCCAAAGTCAGGATTCAGTAGAAAATTTAAATTTGTGTAGATTATCAGACTTAATGGAAAATATGTTGTTTTTTTAAAAAATAAATGTATCTTAGAGATTCTTTTTCCTTTGTTTTCCCCCTAAAATAAATTATCTGTCTCATTATAACTCTTAGTACTGTAACATGCAATATTATTTTTCTTTTCTAGGTATGATGAATTCTCTTACCCTGAATATTAGATTTATGGCTAAAATTTATCCCACATTTTGAAAAATAGAAAAGCAGAACTGAATGTTTTATATGTATGTGTGTGTATATGTATGTATGTATGTGTGTGTGTGTGTGTGTATATATGCTATTCTTTATGAGTAGATGGACATGAGAACAGTGTAGCCTCATCCCAACAAGATATTCTTTACCAAGGGATTAAAATCTCTTTTTTGGTCCTTTAAAATGTTTGGAAAAAGTCATATTTTTTCCTTTGTTTCATTGTGGAAATTTAAAAGTAAAAGAAAGAAAAAAACTAATGCATTTTGAACTTTCATTGGAGCTCTCCAAAGACCCTCTTCCTGTGTATGTGGACCTTGTCTTAGATTAATCACAATGAAAAAAAGGGAAATGAATTTAATAGAGATTGCACTGTCATGTTATCTTCTACAATGGTTTACCCTCTCAAAGAAGATAAATGAGGAAAAAGGATAGAGGGATTCAGTTATAAATGGTTTTCTGTGAATATTTCACCCACTTTGCCCTTTGCCCTTTATCTTTATAATCACTTTGGACCAAAAAAAGGTTTGAAATGTTAGTTGGCTCTTGGTGAAACCAAAGTGTAGCGCTGTTCACTATCTTGTAGGATTTTTTTATAATCTTGAAAGTAGATAGACTTCACACAGTGAATAGAAGGCACAGTAATGAATATGTACAGAACACAATCAGTATTGCGATATTATATTTTGGCCACATTAATGCTGTTAAATTAACATGATATTAAAATTGTATGATCATCCATGAAATAGAAAAGTGTAAAAAAGTTTTCAAGAATAAAAGTTGTATCCAGCCACTTTTAAATATGTCCAACATGATGATGTTCTGCCTTTAATTCTGTAGAGCTCCTATAGATATAGGAGGCCATTTTCCATCTCCCAACTGTATGAGAAAAGAACCCAGTTCTTCCACTTCCATGTGGACGTTTTCTGTTCTCTAGGAGAAATTATGCCAATAAAGAATTAATTCAAAGATAAAAATGCCCAAACTAACACACCACATTGAGATCTTAAGTAATTCAACATTAATAAAGGAAATAGAATTAGTGATAAAAGAACTACCAAAGAAAAAAAGAAGAGCTCCTAGTCCTGATGAATTTATAGAATTCTACCAAACATTTAAAGGTCAATAAATACCTATACTCAACAAATTCTTGAAAACTGAGAAAGCACCCTATGAAATTTTTAGTTGACACATCTGATGCATAATTCTTAAAGCAGAAAAGTCTGAATCATGCAGAGAAGAAACTCCCAATATTATTAATAAACAAGTTAAAAATTAAAATTAACATCTAACAAAACCTTCAGAATTTTATCCAGTAAGAGCTCATTATTATGAAATTGGAATTGTATGAGATGCAAGGATGGTTTAACATTTAAAAACTAGCCATCGTTATCATGTTAAAAACAAAACCATAAAAATACAATTATCTTATTTTTAGTTTTGATTTATTTTATTTCATTTATTTGTTTTATTTGCTTGATTTGATTTATTTTTATATTTTATTTTTTATTTATAGCATAAAGCAAGTATTTCCATCACGTAGTATAATAAAGACAGTGATTATGCATGAAACTGCAAATCTATTATGTACAATTTGCTATTCCTTTTAATTATATAATGAAGTTATCATCTTTTTTTTTCTTTTTTACTTCTCTCCCCTCAACCTAGAGATGGTTACCATTAGCTGCAAATGTGTTCATATATGGAAAACCATTCTATACATACATTTCTCAGGCCTTTCTCTGGATGGAGAAAATGTCTTTCTTTGTAGATCCTTTATAGCTAATTTGGGTATTTATAATAGTTGAAATGGCTTAGTCATTCAAAGTTGTTCTTAAAATAATATTGCTATTATCATATACAATGTTCTCTTTATTTTGCTCATTTCAAGA
>JAQQSK010008663.1:0-13415 GCA_028658325.1 Potorous gilbertii
TTGTCTCTAAATGGGAATATTAGGGATCTTTAATGTGATAGGTGGATACTGTTGCTGGAGTCTGGTACTTTGTGTCTGACCCAGACAGTGTTGTTTAACCTGTGAGGGTGATTCTCAGCTGAGTGTTGTGGTGGGTAGAGTCCTGGACCTGGAGTTAGAAAGATTTGAGTCTGAACTTGACTTCAGATAGTGTGTGTGTGTGTGTGTGTGTGTGTGTGTGTGTGTGTGAGAGAGAGAGAGAGAGAGAGAGACACTTAATTTCTACCTGCCTCAGTTTCCACAACTTTTAAATGGGAATATTAATAATACCTACTTCCCAGGGTTGTTGTGCAAATCAAGTGAGATAACATTTATATATAACATATATATATATAACATATATGTATATAACTACATATAACATTTTGCAAAGCTCAAAACATCATATAAATGTTACTTGTTGTTACCATAGGACAATGTGTCTGAATTTTACATTTGATGGCTTGGGTTGTGCAAGGGATAAGTTGGTATCTATTGTTTGCGAACAGGGTTATTTGCTCTAGATAAATCAGGAAGGCCTACTAGATAATGGCAGATTTGGAAGACCTTTGCTAAATGGAGGGGGAGGGAAAGGACCACAGTATGTTTCCAATGCATTATACCAAGATTAGAGTGAGGTGGAATATCTTGCTACTTTAAGCTAATTTTCTCTTCTACTCTTGCTACTCAGATCTGTAGAAGGCCTAGAAGTCAGGTATATAGTGATTAAATCAAGTACACCCTGAGGCTTCTCTCATATCTCCTTCTGCTTTATAATCCCTGGATTTAAATAGCAGGAGATGTGGATTCACTGAAACAAAGGGCTATCTCTCTTTGCAAAAAGCCCCAAGAGGCGAGGTTTGAACTCTTGCAACAGAGAATGAACCAGATATTTTTAGCTGAGGATCTGGAGGTCTTTTGAAAGGCTAGAAATATGTATAGAGTTACTGTAATACTGACTCAAGTTCAAGTAATTTCATATTTCTAGTTATTTGTTTTTCTATTTTTTTAGAGTACAGGGTTTTGATCTAGGGAGTTCCCTAAATAACTTGATGAGTTTGCAGGGAAGTGAGCCTTCATTTGGGACTTAGTATCTTCCAATGAGGTAGGAATGAAGCAAGGGGTACTTCTTGGAGAATATATTTCACCAATGGAGACTCCCTCCATGACAAATTGATTGTCTTTTATAACAGAAAAAGACTCTGGGACCTGGGGTGGGGGGCGGGAAGGGGTAATGGATTTATGGAAAATATAGTTTTGACAGTTTGCCTGCAGAAGGTAGGACCATGGCCCTGGTACCTGAAGTGGAGACTGAGCTGAGGTGGCTGAGCTTAAGATTTTGATTTTAAAGAGGCAGGCAGTCCCAATGGTAGGGAGGAGGCAAGCATCACGCCCACAATGTGAAGAAGAATCCCTTGAAGGTACTATGCAGTCAGTGAAAGTTCAGAGATTACTCTGATCATTGGAGGTATGGTTTCTGAAGCCAAGACCTCCACAGAATGGGGAAAAACGAACAAAGAAGCCCAACTTCTAATGGGGTAACTGGAATAAACTGAAGCTTCTGAGTCATTGCTCTTTGAGATGAGCGAAATGACAGTGAAGATCTAATGATTCTCTCCCTCTCAGCCTGTAGGTGGAACACATTTCCCACATGATTTCTCAATTTCTTAAATTGTTCTTAATTCTTGATGTTTTCATATAAAATTGTAAATCCTCTTAACTTAGAAGTGATTCATGTCTGCTAGTAATTGCATACGGGGGAGTGCAGTGGAGGGATTCAGTGAACAGGTGGTATACACAGACCTAAACATGACAAAGTTTGAACTTTTGTCTAAAGTTCCTTGGAATTTCTCCCCAAACCCAAACCTTCCCCTAGATGGAGGCTGAAGTGAATGAGATTGAACCTTATTTTATGAATAATGCTCATAATCTCTTTAATAGCAGAGAAAGATTAATTATGTGACTCAGACTATAAATATTGAGTCATGAATATCTAGACTTAGGTGGTATGGTAGACCTAGTAAAAGTCGACACCTTTTTTTTTATTCACAGACAACCTGCAGGAAGAGTTCATCCCCTCCATTGGCATTTTCTTTTGAAACAGGTCTTTTTCTTGCCTCAATGAGCAAAAGAGTAGAAACACTGACTAAAACAGATTCAGGATTCAGTCCATCTGAGAGATGAATTTGAGAAAGACCTTGAGTTGCCCACATAATTTCAAAGGTAGGAATGAATGGAGGGATTCCTCTTACTTTCATTTTTATTTTCTCCCTACCTTATACTTCCAACCTTTCTGACAATGCCACAGAATTGAGACATTCCCTTCTCCACTAAAGGGCCTTTTGACTTTGGATCTAAGTAGAAAGCTCTAGCTAAACTCAGGCTTGAAGGACTGTGGCCTCTCATGAGGGTGTAGGGTTAGAATATCCTTTCTCACACTGTTTGACTCATTAAATCTCCACCTCAGTGTCCCAGGAAAAAATTGCTTAAGACTTAGGTTTAGACTGATGTTTAAGATTTTTCTAAAAGGGGGATTAAGGAGGTAGTTAATGTACAATGTAAATCAGTTAAGGGTTAAACATTTAATATTCTACATACACAATAAATGCTCAAATACAAAAGACTCATAAGTGTGAATTGACAGTAAGAAACTGAGCAAGTAAGAAGTCTTGCCATGTGGCTGAGATGCCAACTAAGGAGCAGCAATTGGCAGGATTGCTGATCAAGTACTTTACCTTTGACCTTGGCTTTGAACTTTCTCCCTCCAAAATCCATGTCTTCTGACAAGTCAGGACAGGGGTGTGTGGGCTTTTCCTTTTTTTGGTAGCTGGCTCCTCTGATGCATGTATTTTCCTTGCCATCAGCAAAACCCCATCATTGGAGCCAGGACTTCTCGATCTATTGACTTCACAATATTTTCTCCAAACTCAGCCATGACCATCTTGAGAATGATATTTGATCATTTACTCAAAAAAGGAAAAACCAAGAGGAAAGGGTAGCTAAGGGCTTGGGTGCTAGTTGATCTAGCTGACCATTCTTTACTTGGGAGAGGTGGCTGGGTGGGGTGTAAAGACTGAGACCCAGTCACTCATGTTACTCATAGGGAATCTAGAAATAGAGCATACCAAGTGGGAAAGTTAGAATAATATTGAGAACTTGAAGCTGTCTCTCCTTTTAATGGACTCAATACCATTAAATCCCTACTGCTGTCCCTTGGATGTTTGGGGAGGGAGGGCTAAGCAACCGTGCAGGATTTTCCATAGCCTATGAAAAGGCCAAGACATATCAGATTGAGGTCACCATTCAGCTGGAAGAAGTTAGGTATTTGTTTATCTACAATATGCCCAAAGTTCTGAGTTAGTGTCCGTGGTGGGACTAAACCAGGAAAAGCAACTCTGAGCATACTCCATGAGTGACCTTTTTACTCAAATTCCTGTGCAGCCTCTTTTAATGAAGGAACTGTTCACTTTGATCTGGTAATGAATTGGATGGATTGATTGGTTTTATCATGTAGGTAGAGCTACCCCTTTCCTCAGGCAATGAATTGGTCGGCTCAGACTATTTGGTCTGTAGTATATTGTGGGAGGACCCATGCTTTTCTGGTGTCTATATAAAAGATCTCTTTTGCCCCCTCTCCCACTTTCTCTTTTGTCCTTTTGTCTTTCTATAGAACTAAGATCAGACTCAGATCCTTGGGGCAATCCCCTGCTACCTATGTTTGCCTTAGAGAAAGGCATCTGGGACCATATGTTATTAACCTCCTTGAACCTGTGAGTAGGGAATCTTAAGTCGAAGTGCCCCAGAGATGGCAGCAACTGGGTGACAATGTAGTACAAAGAAAACGTTGACCCTTCCCTGGAGAGGCAGTGGTTGAGACATGTCTGATCTCAACCATGTGATAGTCAGAGAGTAGGGAACTATGTTGCCTGAGTGGCCAGAGTTCCTAAAGCTCAGTTCCTGGTGATGTGCTGAAAATTTTTCCTTAGGAAACAGCAATCCCAAGTTCAAGAGGTCCAGAATTCAGCCTCCTATCAGAAAACAGGACATTGCTGAGAAGCACTAGACTCTTGGGGGAGAAGAGTATTGTACTTGTGAACAAAGATGAAAGAGTGACAAGTAACTAAATATGAGGGGATGAAGAGGGACTGACCAAGGGAGTTTCTTGATCAGTTGATGAGGTTGTGGATGGTAAGCTTTTGTGTAGGACTTTATGTCTGCCCATGGGGGAGGCTATGGGGATGCCCCTTCTAGAGACAAGGTTTCTATAGAGGCAGCATGGGAAGCAAGCAGTGAACTTCAGATTTAAAATCCCTTCATGTAAGTGTTGGTTATGAATCCAACTTCTAACGACTGAGTGAAGTCTCTTGTCTGGGTGGATAGGGTGCAAAATCTGTCTCATGAAATTACATTAGGAAATACTGATTTTAATTATTAAATATGGTACAAAAAGACAAACAATTGAGATCTACTTTTAGGTAAATGAAAGAGGAAGTTCTCTGGGGAATTCAACTGTCTACCGACTGAGGGAAATTTACTTTGTCATGGAGTGAGGTAATATTCAGAAGATTTCTTTTTCCAGGATGGTTCTATTGGCAGCTAACCAATCAGGAAAAGTTAAATGGTCTCTTCTGCTTTCGGGGAGTAATTTGCTTTCCTCGGTCATGCCGGGATAAGAACAAGAAGGTCCATTTCCTTGGAGAAGATGTAAAAACGCTTGTGAAGAAAGGGCATCCCCCTTTGCAGCCCCCCAAACAGCTTCCTGTTCCTGCCTCTCATGGGCATCTCTGTGTTGCCACCTCCCTGTCCCCAGAGGATCAAGTATGGGATCAAAGGTTTTCCTTGTGACTAGGATTCGTCCATCACCTGGCTCTTTTCACTTCTCTAATGATTCCCCCCCCCCCCTGCCCTTTCCTCAGCAGGATGGGCTCAGGCACCAGCAGTTTAAGTACATGGCTATTTTAAATACAATGTGATAGTGTCTTGGGTTAGGAGCTGCACAGAGATGAGATAAATTACAGGTACACAATCTCACTGTTACTTATTTGGTTTGGCACAGTTTAAAAGGCTTTAAACAGTATATTTCAGGTTCTCCTTGTTTCTTTCTCCCTCTCTAGTCTCCAGTACCTTATCTAACCCTGTCTATCCATTCTTCATGATTCTCCAAAATTGATTCTACTTTAACACTAAGGTTTAGGTTGAGATTTCTCAGAGATTCCTAGAGGAGGTTGGTTTATTTCTTCTTCCCTCCGTTAAGGTTTTGAATTTGCCTTTTTGAGAAACTGAGTGGGAATGGATAGAGTAGTGGATCGAGAGTCAGGAACATGTGGGATTTCACTGTGATCACAAATGGCTAAGCCATTTAATGTTTTCTGGGCCTCAGTTTTATCACTAGTAAAATGCAGATTTCAATATTTGTAGACTCTATTTCATGGGATTGTTATGAAGATCAAATTAGATATAGAAATAAAATGCTTCACAAATTAAAAAAAAATGCAATATGTATGTCAGATATCCTCTGGTTATATATTTTTTATAAAACCCTTCACGGTCAGGCCCTAGCCTGTTTTCTAGGTTTATTCACCTTAGAATCCTTCAAGTACTGTACTTTCTATTTCAGTCAAACTGTCTGCTGCTGTTCCTAATACGTTATCCTATATATATTGGCTCCTGTGCTTGGAATTCTCTGTTCCTTACCCTCACATCAAGGAATCCCTAGCTTCTGTCCAGAATCAACTCAAACATTCCCTTATGAAATCTATTCTGAGTTACCAGGATGTTAGTAACAGAGTTGCTAGTGTACTCCCCAGAGATTATTTTATATGTATTTTGTATTTTATTTTCTGAGTACACATAGTTTTGCTTCCTCAGTTGAATGTAAAGTCTTTGAAGGTGGAGAATATTTTGTTTCATTTGTTTTTGTAGTTCCAGCACCTGGCACAGGGTCTTCCACACAAAAGGCTCTTAAAAAATGCTGAATGATTGGGTTTTGTTGTGGTTGACCTTAGCTTGATGCCTAAATTCCGAGACCCTTCTTTCATTCTAGCAATCATATTCTGCTTAATGTGAAGATTCTAAATGTCTGGGTCCAACAACTGGGGCCATTTAACTCTAAGTAATAGGGTGAATATCACCTTCTCACTTTTTTTGTGAGTCTCACAGGGGTTCTTAATCTGGGGTCTATGAATTTGTCTTAAAAAATATAATGATAACTATTTCAATATAATTGGTTTCCTTTGTAATCCTATGTATTTAATTTTATATATTTAAAATGCTATTTGATGAGTTCATAGGGTTCATCAGACTGTTAAAGAATAGACAGATAGACAGGGACAGACAGGTAGATAGATAGATGAGAAAGAACTTTAATGGAGAAACTGAATGTGGACTTTTAATAGGAAATAAGGGAAACAAATATGATAGCAAACCACCCAGGTTGGAAGATGGAAATAGAAGTGAACAGAGAGGTGGCAGAGACCAGAAAACCGCAGAAAAGTTATCTGGGAGGAAGAAGTCTGACCCTCCATCCCAAAGGAGATTCAGGAGGAGGTACTTGGATGTTTGGAATCTGTGGAGGTAGCCTGGGGGCAGCAGTTGTATCATTGTGGCCATAAAAAACATGAGTAAAAAGGGAACAGTATTCACTTTAGGCTTGGATCTTTCCTTCAGAGAGTCAACATGGAGTAGTGTCTATAGAGCACTGGATTTGGAGTTGGGAAGACCTGGGTTCACATTTGAGCTCATATGCTTACTTGCTATGTGACCTGTCACATGTTTTTTAATTTCTCCATACCTCAGTTTCCTCAAGTGTAAAATGAAAGTGTTTAATTTGATGGCTTCTAAAGTCTTTTTTTACCCCTAACTCTATGACCCCATGATCCTTCTGGAGAGGAAACATCTTGTCCAAGAAATCAATATCCTGGGTCAAAATCCCAACATTTCAGTGTTAGTTACAGCTCTGCTCAGTACATTTCATTCTAACCTGATACCAGCCAACTCTCATTATGTTCAAAGAGAGGACTGAGTCAAACTCTGGTTTCAGTTTGATCTCTATGATGCTAGACTCTCTTTCTCTGAGCACTCACCTAACAAATAAGACCAGAATTAAGCTTCCTTATTGGGTCATCATATTTGAACTTTGATTAATAGGAAGCAAAATGTTTTTTCTACTGAGAACCAGTTTATCCCTTTTGATCTGGAAAGACTGAGCATCTTTGACAGGTATTGACAGAATGACCTGTTTCATTCACACATTAAGAAAAGAAAGATTTCAGATTCTTTTCTTGAAAATTTATCAATCAACCTTTTATAATTATTTTATGACACAGATTTAGTCACTTAGAATAAAGATCCATGAGACAATACAGATGTGAATACAGAACTTACGAGTGAATGCTTATTCTCACCCACACCCCACCCCCAGACAATCTCTTGTCAGGTGACTACACATATATTCCTCATGTTTTTGTATGTAGCAAATCAAAATTGACATTCATATACACATGTGCTCATGGGTATATGTGTGGCTCTTTCCATGTATGCATATGTATATTTCAAAACAAAAAAAATTATAGAGAGTAATTAATTCTTAAACTTTGCACAGAATATTGACAGAATACCAAATGTGATGTTTGAGACAAGCTGTCAGGAAAACCATATGTTAACTTGTTCTGTACTTTCTGATTTTCTGCCTTCAAGAATTATTTAAGAGCATTGACTTCAGGATGTAGATTTTTTTAAAATTTAATTTTGGATGTTATTGATTTTGTATCATGTAGCTCTTTCAGAGATTCCTTTGACATGATTGATATAGCATATTTTATTTTAGTAGAAGGACATACTGTGTCATACTTCTGTAACCTCCTTTAACATAATTGAACTTTCAAAAAACAAGCTTACAATAGAGAAAATGGTCTTCATTCTCCGTAAGAATCATAATGTTTTCTCCTACAGTTACTCTTTTCTATCTTCACTTTGACCATGTTGGGTTTATGCCAGTAATACAGGGTTGGTATATATTTAGGTGATTTAAGTTCATAAGACTAAGAGGCATTCCCCAATAAATATATGGCCAAAGGATATGAATAGACAGTTTTTAAATGGAGAAATTCCAACTCTCAACAATAATATGGGGAGAATATGCTCCAAATCACTAATAATTAGAAAAATGAAAATTAATCAAATTTGAAATTCCACCTTATATCTATGAGCAAAGATAATTAAAAGATGAAAATGACAAATGTTGCAGGTGCTGGTGGAAAACATACACTAATGTTTTGTTGGTGGAAGAATAAATTGGTATAGCCATTTGGAAAGCAATTTGGAACTCTGCTGAGTAATTTACTAAAGTGTACACACCCTTTGACTCAGGTATACCATTATTGTTCAGTTATTTCAATCATGTCTGACTTTTTGTGACCCTATCTGGGGTTTCATTGGCAAGATACTGGAGTGGTTTGCCATTTCCTTTTGCAGTTCATTTTCTAGATGAGGAAGCTGAAGAAACATGGTTAAATGACTTCTTCAAGGTCACCCAGCTAGTAAGTTTTTGAGACCAGATTTGAACTCAGAAAGATAAATCTTTGGAAGTGGAGCCAAGATGGTGGAGAAAAGGCAGTAATTGACCTGTATTCAAATCCCTCCCAATACCTTTAAGTAATTTCATAAACAGTTCTTGAAGTATAAGAACTCACAAAAAGGTGAGGAGAAATAATTTTCCAGCCAAAGACAAATTAGAAGGTTAGCAGGAAAGGTGGCACCTAGGTAAGAGTGGAGCACAGTCCAGCATAAGCTGAGCCAGGGCAAACCAGTCCCAGTAAACCAGGAGCAGGTCTTAGGAGCCACTGAATCTGAAACTGCAGCTGCTACAGAGCTCTCAGCCCATAGATGGTAACAGGATTGGCCAACTTATGAGAAGGAGATTACAAGTGTCTCTTTGCTGGCACTGGGGAGCAGGAGTCTGTTGCTTTGCCCATACTCAGTTCTGGATCACAACTCTCCCCCCACCCTGTCCAGGGTGAGGAGGAACACTAGCACACCACAGCTTGCAGCCATATTGGAGCAAAGACCTTTGTCACTGTTCCAGAGCTGAAAAGAGTGCTTGTGGTCACTCACAGACCAGAGCACAGGCCGGGAGAATAGTAAATACACCTATCCTTAGATAATACCACCTGGGACGAACTGAAGACAAAGGTACCTAAAATCTCTGAAAATAGCTTCACAAAATCCTTGAAGCTTGGGGCAGTATGCCCTGCACCCTGGAAGCTAAGCTCCACTTTAACAAAGAGGTAAAAGTCAAAAAATAGACTGGAAAAATGAGTAAACAACAGAAAAAAAGATTCTGACCATAGAAATTTACTGGGATGACAAAGAAGATCAAAATACACACTCTGAAGCAGAAGACAAAGTCAAAACTCCAACATCCAGAGCCTTGAAGAAAAATATGAATTGGTCTCAGACCTTGGAAGAGCCCAAAAAGGATTTTGAAAATCAAGCAATAGAGGAAAAGATGAAGAAAAATGGGAAGAGAAATGAAAGTGAAGCAAGGAAATCATGAAAAAAGAGTAAACATCTTGGTAAAGAGTTACAAAAACAGCACTTTATAACACAGAATAGGTCAAATGGTAAAAGAGGTACAAAAAATCAATGAGAAAGAGAATACCTTGAAAAGTAGAACTGGCCAAATGGAAGAAGAGGCACAGAAATTCACTGAGAAAAAAAGTCTTTGAAAAGTAGAATTGACCAAATGGCAAAGGAGGTACAAAAGTTCACTGAAGAAAATAATTCCTTAAAAATTAGAATTGAGCAAATGGAAGCTAATGACTTTATGAGAAATCAAGAAACAAATCCAAAAATATGAAAAAAAAGAAGACAATGTGAAATAACTTACTGGAAAAAACAACTGACCTGGAAAATAGAGTCAGGAGAGATCATTTAAAAATTACTGGACTCCCGGAAAGCCATGATGAAAAAAAAAAGCCTGAACATCAAGAAATTTTCAGCTCTCAAGAAATTGTCAAGGAAAACTGCTCTGATATTCTAGAACCAGAGGGTAAAATCATGTTCTTCCTTCATTGCCAAAAAAAGACCATATCATCAGAGAAATGATGACATGACTTGCACTTGACTTTGTTTGAGTGAAGGAGGGCTGTACAGGTCACCAGCCTCACTTCTCCTCCAGAGCCATCTGAATCTGATATTCCTCAGGATGACTAGAGATGACCCAGGATGCACTGGGAGACCTTGGGCCCTTTGGGCCAAAGTCTTTGCATGTACTCACTTAGGGTGAGGCAATGCCCATTCATTGAATAGGTCTGTTTAAGAAGTAGTCAGGGCAGGGTCCCTTTGATGGGATCAAGAAAAACAAAGACATCAGACTGGGTGGTAAACAGCAACAGTTACTATGGATAATCACTCTAAAGCTAGGAGGGTCCAGAAGCCCTTAGAAATTGAAAGAATCTACCAATCACCTCCTTATTAGGATCTCTTTCAAGACCCCCAAATGCAAACTCCCAGGAATATCATAGCCATATTCCAGAGCTCCTAGGTCAAGTAGAGAATACTGTAAGCAACCAGAAAGAAACAATTCAAGTACTGTGGAGCTACAGTCAGGATAACACAATATTTAGTAGCTTCTACACTAAAGAATAGTGAGGCTTGGACTATGTTATTCCAGAGGGCAAAGAAGCCAGGATTACAAGGAATCACCTACCCAGCAAAACTGAGTATAATCCTTCAAGGGGGAAAATGGGAATTCAATGCATCCTTGATGGAAAGACTAGAGCTAAATAGAAAATTTGATTTTCAAATACAAGACTCAAGGGAATCATAAAAAGGGAAATAGGAAAGGGAAATAATATGGGACTTAATAGGGTTAAACTGTTTACATTTCTACATGAGAAAATGATACTTGTAACTCATAAGAACTTTCTCATTATTAGAGCAGTTAGAAGGAATATATATATATATATATATGTATATATATATACATATATATATATATATATATATATATATACACACACAAAGGGCACAAGTGTGAGTTGAATATGAAGGCGTGATATCTAAAAAAAATAAAACTAACAGAATATTTTCTCTTGTGTTATGTTTTGTTTTGTTTGGGTTTTTCTCCTGATTTCTCTCATTCATTTTAATTCTTCTATGCAATATGACTAATGTGAAAAATGTATTTAATAAGAATGTATGTGTAGAATCCATATAAGATTGCATTCCTTTTTTGGAAGGAGGTGGGAAGGAGGGAGGGGGAGAAAAATCTAAGACTTATGAAAGTGACTGTAGAAAACTGAAAACAAATAAATTAATAATAAAAAAAGAAAAAGAATTGAAAAACAAAAGTAAATACAATTAAGGAGTGAGAAAGGAATGTATCAGAGAAAGGGAAAGGGAAAGGTAGAATAGGGGCAAATATTCCCACATAAAAGAGGCAAGAAACAACTTTTACAGTTCAGGTGAAGATGGAGGAGGTAAAAAAGGAGTGAGTGAACCTTACTTTCATTGGAATTGGCTCATAGAGGGAATTACATACACACTAAATTGAGCATAGAATCTGTCTTACTCTGCCGGAAAGTAGTAGGGGAAAGAGATTAAAAAAGGGGTGTGATAAAAGGGAAAGCAGATTGGGGGAGGTGATAGAAGCAAAACACTTGAGGAGGAAGAGAATAGAATAAATGGGGGGATAGGATAAAGGGAAATACATTTATAAATCATAACTGAAGTAAATTTCTCTGATAATGGTCTCATTTCTCAAATATACAGAGAACTGAGTCAAATTTATAAAAATAGGAACCATTCCTCAGTTGACAAATGATCAAGAGATATGAATAGTTATCTATGGCCATAAGAGAAGGTGCTCTAAATTGCTGTTGATTGCAGTAATGCAAATTGAAACAATTCTGAGGTACTATATATACCTACTAGGTTGGTTAGTAGGACAGAAAAGGAGAATAACAAATGGAGTGAATGTGGGGAAAATGAGATATTAATGTACTGTTCTCCGAGTTGTAAACTCATTCAGCCATTCTTTAGAGCAATTTAGAACTATGCCCAAAGTGCTATAAAACTGTGTATACGCTTTGACCTAGCAGTGCCACTACTAGGTCTATATCTGAAAAGAGAGAAAAAGAACAAAAGGTAGCAAGACATATATGTACAGAAATTATTTATAGTAGCAACTCTTTTCTGGTGGCTGGGAGCTAGAAACTGGGAGGCTGCTCATCCATTGGGGAATGTGGTAATAAATTGGCTTTGTGGTTGCGATGGAATACTATTGTGCTGTAAGAAATGATGAGCAAGATGATCTCAGAAAAATCTGAGAAGACTTACATGAGCTGATGCAAAGTGAAATGTACTGTGTGCAAAGTAACAGCAATATTGTAAAATGATCAGCTGTAAAAGACTTAGCTATTCCCAGAAATACAATGATCTAAGACTACTCTGAAAGAATTATGCTATCCAACTCCAGAGAAAGAAAATGATGGCGTCTGACTACAGATTAAAGTATATTTTTGTTTGCTTTATTTTTCTTGAGCTTTTTTTGGTCTTTGTTTTCTTTCACAATGTGACTCATATGGAAATATGTTTCACGTGGCTCTGTATGTATAACCTATGTAAAATTGCTTATCTTCTCAATGAGGGGGGTAGAGAAGGAGGGAGGGAGAGAATTTAGAAATCAAAGTTTTAAAAATGAAAGTTAAAAATTGTTTTTACATGTAATTGGAGAAAAATAAAATACTGAACAAAATTTTAAGAGAAAAAAAGAAAAAAGAAAGATAAGTCTTATTGACTCCAGGACCAGCTGTCACCTAGCTGCTCCACATATGTTGTTACGAGACCTAGACCCCAGTGAAATCTAGGGGTGAAGAGAGGGAACGCTATCCAAAAATAGTTACAGTATTACTTTATGTCATAGCCAAAAATCAAAAATTAAAAAGATGTCTCTCTATTGTGAAATATCTAAATTGTGATAAATGCATATAATGGAATATTTATTTACCATAAGAAATTATCATCTCATTTGAAACTGGGAAGACCTTCATGCCCCGATACAATGAAGCATAGGCAGAAGTAGGAGAACAATTTATAAACTGGTAATAATACTATAGGGAAAAACTTTATTTGCTTTTTTTTACTAAATAAATAAATTTATTTATTTGACTTTTTATATTCATTTTCACAAAATTTTGGGCTCCAAATTTTCGCCCCATTTGTCCCCTCCCCCATCCCAATACACTGAGCATTCTAATTTCCCCTATCACCAATTTGCCCTCTCTTCTATCATCCCTCCCTTCCCTTGTCCCCATCTTCTCTTTTGTCTTGTAGGGCCAGATAACTTTCTATTCCCCATTACCTGTATTTCTTATTTCCTAGTAGCAAGAACAATA
>JAQQSK010008664.1:0-13414 GCA_028658325.1 Potorous gilbertii
CAAGCGGAACACGGACAAATGCATCGGCTCAAGGGAGGTCTGATGAGACCATAAATGTTCGGAAGGCATAATGGGACATAGAATGTTGGGGAACTGTGCATGGCAGCAGAAAGGGTGGGGGGTGGGGGGGGAAAGGTTCGCCTTACTGTTTATTGTCTTAACAAATATAAGGAGGGGAAGCAGTCGGCACCAGAAAAAAACGAGAGCTTTAATCTCTGAACCAGTAAACCCTGAGCCTGAGATGGAAAGAGAGTGAAACACATCCCAAGAAATGACCCACCACTGGATTTTTCCAGTGACCTCAGCCACCTTATATAATCAGGCAGAGCTGTTCATTTAGTAAATAAGCAGCTGGACTTGTCTCAGGATGCTTAAAGGACAACCAACCAAGCACATCAATTGCATTGTATTCATTCACAGTCCTGTAAATAATAAAACATGGGATGCTCTATTGTTTAGCTGTGGTATATTCTGGATGCTTGCTAGATGGAGAAATTTGAGATATCACAAGGTACCAAAAATCATAATATGAATAATATTTAAAGCCTCTTTTGTTGGTTTTCTATGAATGTAACTGGGACCTCACAACAAATTCCGAGAATGGATTATATGTGTTTTGTTTTGTTTTGTTTTCCTGGGACTCACTAGGAAGTTACCAATCACCTTTGAGTCTTTTAGCCGTATGAAGGCAATAATGGCAGACTATGTTTGTCTCCTACTCATGACTCTTGAGTGCTTCCCAGTTACCTCTAAGAGAAAATAAAAGCTCTTCAACTTCTTTTTGAAAGTTTTTGCACAGTCTGCTTTCAGCTTGTTATTTCCAGATATTTGACTTGGTTCTTGGTCTTCTCTGTTCTATCAAATCAGGCCTCACTACTATTAGTTCAGTTTCACATTTCATCTACCGCCTCTGTGACTTTGCTCAGGTCCTTCCCATCCCATCTCTAATTCACCTTCTCCTGACCTCCACCTGTTAAGATCCTTAGCTTTCTTGAAGTTCAACTCAAATGTAACCTTCTAAGGAAAGTCATTCCTGTTCCTCTCATGGGAAGTACTCTCCCCTTCATTAAATAAGACTGTATCTATTTAAAAGTTGCATTCCTCCAATAGAATGTAAGTGTCTTGAGGGCAGGACTTTTACTTTCCCAGCTTTTATATCCTCTAAGCCTAGGACAGAACCTTTCTTTACATAGAGACAGGGCCTGGAACTGATTTCAATGGTATTGAGAAGCACAAGCCAGCTTCTCTTCAATTAATAGCTTCAGGCTCTCAGAGGTGAGGAACTTGCAGCCTTGAGGCCATATGTCACTCTCTAAGTCTTCAAGTGTGATCCTTTGAAATGGATTCAGACAAAGGGCTGTACTTGAGGACCTAGTGGGTCACAAGTTCCCCACCCCTGTCTTAGAGACTTTCTTAGGACAAGCTCAGTCTAGGGTCATGTGGTGATGATGATGATGATGGTGGCAATAATGGCTAGCACTTATGTAGTACCTACTGTATGCCAGGCATTGAGCTAAGTGCTTAACAAATATTATCTCCCTTGATCTTCACAACTCTACAAGTTTATTATTATTTCCAGTTTACAGATGAAAGAACTGAGGCAAAGAGAGAGTAAGTGACCTACCCAGGGTCATTCAATTATTACATATCAGAGGCCATTTTACCCAAGGTCAGCTCTCTCTACCATGCAACATGAGCTTTCCTATTATATGAAGATGGCACTTAATAAGTGCTCACTACGTTGAATTTAATGCATTATTGGGCAATGGATTTTTTTTCCTCTTTGATGCGTGGAAAGCTTTCTCATGCAGGTCAGGGAAAACACAAACAGATTTTCTCTGAAGCTTTGGGAGGAGTTTCATTTGTCCATAATGTTTTTTTCAAGCAGATTTTCCCCTGCCCAGCTGCTCTTTTCGAGACTCATCAAACTTGCCTCTTGGAGGTTTTAAGATGCCATTGGGCTTGTACAGGGTAATGAACTTAATTTAGGATTTTTATATTTCAATAGAGCAGAACCTTACAAAACCACCTCTTCCTGCTTTCCTAGTTGGCTTCCAAATTGTATCTGATTGTTTTTATTTTTTCCATTGTGAGCTATTTCCTTAATCTGGTTTTCTTTGCCCTACCCAAGTCCTCAGTCTTCTTTTCAACAAGGAGAAGGATGAAACAGGCAATACTGATTATCACAAAATGGGTTTTGAAGTGGTGACAAACTGTATCCCAAGGGATGCTTTGATGTCTCCCTGTATCATATTGTTGTGCATCCTTTGTTTTCCGAGAGAACAAATGAATGGCCTCATGAGGTGACGACTTGACTTGGATTTCAATTTCTCTTCCAGAGTCTCTGAAGTCCAGTGTTGAGACAAGTCAAGACAATTGGCAGTGTTCGAAGGTACAGTAGATAATCTCAGTGTCTTTGATATCTAAGCTCTAAGCACTTCACAGCACCTGCTCCTACTGCCTTCATGGTTGTTGTAACAAGTTGTTCTCATCCACCCATTCTGCCCGCGAAGTCTTCAC
The DNA here is from genome assembly GCA_028658325.1 of Potorous gilbertii. Classification (NCBI taxonomy): domain Eukaryota; kingdom Metazoa; phylum Chordata; class Mammalia; order Diprotodontia; family Potoroidae; genus Potorous; species Potorous gilbertii. The sequence continues at coordinate 2,521 of JAQQSK010008664.1, forward strand.
ATGCATGGGATGGACATCCCCATAACTCACAACTGGTTTGAGACTTGTGAGTTATCATCAACCTTTTTTAGCCTGTCTTCTGAACTTTATTAGCCTGGAATTAAGTGGATGAGTCTCTTCTTTCATCCCTCCTCCATCCCCACCTCTTGAGGGCTGACTCCAGCCTCCAACATGGAAGATTAAACCCTGCTTTCATATTCTCTCTAACGACAGTCAAAATTAAAATTGTTTGAATTTATATAATATTCCATATTTAAGGCAACTAGTTTGCCTGACGGCTTGTCATAAGCAAGAAAATTTCTGGATTTTTATGATATTCTTTGCAACTGTGTCTACAAGAGAGTATTTGGCTATATTTGGTCTGGGCTGAGACATCTATCACTCAAGCTGAAAATGTTAGATGGAACTATTGGAGGATGGAATTTAACCCATCACTCTGAGTCAGTCAGGCCCTGTTTCCAAGCCCATCAGCACAGTTTTGCAAAAGGACAGAGTCTGTAACTTTGAGTCTATTTTAATAGATATTGCATACATCCCTAATCTTGTGAGTGCTGCTGAGTCAGGAAGAGACATGCTAAGCCTGGTTTACTGCTATACCAGTGAGGAGCAAAGGGCAGGAAGAAAGTAGAAAAGCAGACATCCTAAAAGAAAAGAAAAGTTTTGTGAAGACAAGCTGAATTAAGCAGTCAATATTTCCCAATATACCCTGTATCTTTCCTCTTAATCTAGTAATGACTTATTTTGACCAGCAGTGGTATAGCTAGCCACTTACCTGATCCTATTCAATAGGAGCAAAAAGAAATTGGGAGTCCTTAGCTTATATGGTGGTCATGGTCCTCTAATTCACTGAATATAAATATTTCAGGGGTGCTAGTGTCTCTACAGTATTCAGATAATAGAAAACCTTCCATCTCCCAGATTTGCTTACTTCAGAGTAACTACACTGAATTGGTTTTGTGAATATGAATCGAAGGGATGTGGTTAGTATGAATTTACCCAACCAGAATTAGCTCTGAGTTCCCATCCTCCCATAAACTCTTTCTCCTCCCTGATGCACCATATCTCACTGAACCACCATCACATGACCTTGATAAGACAGAGTAGACTGCCAACAAGAATAGGCATACTTGGATACTGTATGAAATATTTTACTCTTGTCATAGAATCAATAAAGACAATAAAACAATATATAATACAGTATCTACAGCATGGCTATAAGCCCAAAGTCTATTCTAAGCCAAGGCAGAGTTCCAGAAAGCACAAAGACTGATCTAAACCCAAGAGTTTCAATAGCTACATTCTCTTTACTTCAGTCCCCATGACTCATATAATCAATTATCTAGCACAATTTGCAATTCATGTCTGAGTCATACATACACTGAAGCTAGACCTTACATGAATACTTGAGAACATGGGACCCAGGACTCAAATACAGAGCAAGGACCCAGAATTCAGTGCCAAGTAGGGAATGTTCTTTTTGGTTTTCTGCCCCTGGCAATGACCTCCAACTTCTTGCAGTAGCTAGCTCAAAGGTCACAGAATAGGGTAAGTATAACAGCAGCAGATCTGAGCAAAGAAAATTCCTCCTCTGTGATGCCCTGGCATCTCTTTGATCTTGACCATGGCTCCTCCCTCTGCATTGTCTTTTCTTTTCCTTCAGTACCTTTTGTTCCTCATTCCTGCCAATCAACCAATGCCCTGACACTCCATGGTAAGAAACAGGTGGACAAACTTAAATAATAATAATATTTCCCTAAAATCAGTTGTCTTGAACCTTGAATTTCAGTCTAAAGAAAATCTAGGACCAGCCCAGTCTATCCTTCTGGTTAATGTTGGTTACCAATTTAGATCCTATTCTCACTTGCTCCAAACAAGAAATATCCTTTTCTTTTCCCATTGTTTGCCTGACTAGGATTATGTTCATTGGTATTTGTGAAGTTTTCCCTGATAGGATATGGTGCATTACACCCAGACTCTCCATGGTCATGTCACAGTTGGCCAGATGACTTAAATAAGGATATTTTTGGGGTCAATATAGTGGTATGCAGTGTTTCTGATTGACTGTATGTCTGTCAAGGTGTTTGTACATGATACTTTTTTGTAGTTGTTATTAATAATCTTAAGAATAAATCTTTTTGAAAAGAAGAAAGAAATCACTGTTCAGACCAAAGTGAAAGGAGTCTAAATATCAAATCATCACATCTGATTGTAAGCACTTGGCAAGTATTATCTCATTTTGTCTTTCCAACTCACTTTATAGCTAAGTGTTATCATTGTAAACATTTTACTAATGAGGAAACTGAAGCTAGAGGTTCAGTGACCTGCCAAATAGCAAATATTTACTTCTTTATTAATAAATGAGCTTGGGGTTGGAAGCACAACTGGAGCTCATGGAATATGAACAATGAATAGGGGTTCCTTCTACATCTGGTAGAGGGCAAAGTAAACATAGAAACCAGGTTTGCATTAATTCAGTGCTATTGTGCCTGGTCAGGAAGTGAGACCCAGCTGCAGTGGTCCATATTTCTTCCTATCCTTTTTACTGTTTGTGAGTATGATTAACTGCTATGTCTCTAGAAAAGAAACACAGGAATTTGGGTGTCTTGGATGGTCCATATTTGTATCTTGTGTCTGGCTCTGGAGCCAGAACAGAGAGCCCATTTAGGAAGGAATACTATGTTCTACAGATGCAGTCTGAAAGACATGAATGTGACTCTCTAATCTAATCCAATAAATGTTTATTATGTACCTTATTTGTTCAAGATGAGAAGCTGTATGTCATAGTGGACAAAGAGGTCACAGCAGAGTTCAGAAGGTCTGTGCTCAAGTCTTACTTCTGAGTATAGTGGGTCTGTGAACCTAGGAAGTCATTTACTCTATTGATGCTACCAGATAATTTTTCAATAGTATAAGTTACAGCACATTCATCGTTTGAATTGGTAATGGCAAGTTCCTCCCTGGGAGTTCCCTCTACCTATAAAATCACTATTCTTGACCACCATTCCCCCCAAAGTAAGAAAATATAAACAAAATTCATGTCACTATTATAGACAAGAGCACCTGAATTCCAATCTGGCCTTGGACACTTACTAACTCTGCAAACCTGGGCAAGTAACTCAACCCTTATTTGCCTCTTTTGTTCACCTGTAAAATGGGGCACAATGAAGAAGAAAATGGTAAACCATCCCAGTTTTTTTGCCAAGAAAACTCCATGGATCCCATAGAGATGGCCATAACTGAACAACAAATGCACCAGGTACTGCTGAATACTGGTAAGAAAAAAAGAAAGAAAAGTCAATCCCTGCCCTCAAGGAGCTTGCAATCTAACAATTCTCAGATTTCTATTTTGTGAGATTGTTGCATGAAACAAATGGCAACATGTGGGCAAAATCTGCTGCAAACCTGACTTACCATGCTTTGTAAATTTCAGTCTCATTATTGTTATTTTCCATCCCAATGATCATCATGCCCCCAAACCCTGCTGGACTCCACTCAACCATTCAGAAAGTAACCCGAAATTCAGAAAGAAGTTTGACATAAATAGATATCTGCAAGAGAAAAGAGCAAGGAGAATCTTCCTTGCCAAGTGTGTCAGGATGTCTAGTTGGGCTTCAAGGCAATGAATGATCCAAATTTGTCACAACCATGACATAAATTTGTTCCCTGGGACAGACATGTTCTCGGCTCCTATTTTGCAACTCACTTTATAAATTTCTGCTTCATAAACTGACCTTTGACCAACAGTGCTGTACTGAGTTACCTTGCAGCAGATAACCTGCCAAAATATTATACTTGGCATTGTCCCCTGGCTAGATAGATGTGCCACTTATCCAGCACAACACTGCTGAGACAGCACTTGTTCTGAAGGCGAATTTACTTTTCATTTAGAAGATTTTAAAAATGTATCTTCTCCGTGATTCCACTGGCTTCTTCCTCCATTACTCTGTTTGGTGTAAAGGTGACCCTGGACTTGGGAAGAATATGACACAGGTCAAAGGGATGCGGAGGCCATCTGACCCTGCTCCATACTGTCTGTGGGGACACAGAAGCCCAAAGGGATCAAAGGACTTCCCAAGGTCACTCCCCTAATAAGTCACCAAGTCAGTCTTTGAATGTGGATCATCTGACACCAAATTGAGCCTAGTGCTAGACTTGTTGCTGCCAACAGCAGGGTTCCAAAGCCAAGTCATGCCCTATCATTGGAGGGACCAAGCTTCAAGCTTCTTTCAGTTCCATAACAGAATTCTTATTTATTATACAGGAACTGGCTGGGATGGTTTCATGCTTGTCTGTGTATTCCTAATACATAGCTGGAGATGAGCACATGCTTGTTGTTTGAGAAGTTGGTTGATAAATTGACCAGCCTAACTACAGAGAGAATGGTTCACCAGATGGTCAGGACACAGGGATTTTTTGCTTTTGCTTTTAGTTAAAGTAGTGCACAAAAACTGACTACTCAAGGCAAAAAAGGGCTGTAATCAGCATTAGTGGGATCCTGAAAAGATGATCAATCAATAAGAATTTATTTAATACTGTGATTAATGAAAAACTTGAGAGACAAAGTTTTTGGGTAATTAATAATCAATATCTTAAATAGGCTAGCAAATAAATTGATGCAATAAATTGATGGTCAATGGTCTCTCAGTAACCGAAGACAACACCATGGAGATCCATGAATGTTTAAATACCTTTGAAAGGGATGTTCCCCTGACAGTTGAAAATCAACCTGGATTGGTGAACAATTAATGAGGGGATGGACTTTCAAATTAGAAGGCAGGATGAAAGTCTTCAGCTCCTCCTGCTAAGAACATGGTTTGATCATGAGACTCAGTCGCCTCAAGAAATCTGGACAAAGGAATCTGTTTCTACCCAGACTACTCTGGTTGGTTTTCTCCTTCATCAGCTAGGTCACCCTAAATTCTAATAAAAGGTTCCAAGAACAGGAACTCATTTCCTTGTGGCAAAACTTATGTAGACTAGATTCTGTTTACACTTTTAACAGAAGTAAAGTCCTTTAGTGGGGTGGTGTCCTGACTAAGATCAAGGAATATACACCCGAACATTTGGGCAATTTTATCTATCAGCAAAGTCCCTCAGAGACTGACTGAATGATGTACAAGGGCTGGTGTCTGAATAAGGAAATAGAAAAGAAGAAATTTCAATCTTAACTGAATAACTTGTTATTAATATAATAGAAAACTAATCATTTCTCTCAATGTATATATAAACATAGAAATAGGAGATGTAGGTGACAGAGAGAGAGAGAGAGAGAGAAGAGAGAAACCAAAAGTCAGACATGATAGAGATTACTCAGTCTTTTAGTCCTGTACAGTTCTTTGTGACCCCATTTAGTAGAGATACTTTAGTGGTTTGCCATTTCCTTCTGTAGCTCATTTTACAAATGAGGAAAGTGAGGCACACACTGTTAAGTGAATTGCCAAGGGTCACCCAGTTACTAAGGGTTTATGGTTAGATTTGAACTAGGGAAGAAGAGTCTTCCTGACTCCAGAGAAATATGAGAGATAGTAAATAGTGGTTAGAGTACTGGCTTTAAAGAAATGTTGTCTATGTGACCCTGGATAAATCACTTAATTTGTCAATATTCTGGACAACTTTATAAGACAATATATTACATGGAATTCCAGAAAAGCAATGATGAACATCCTATCTTCCTCTTGAGAGAAAGGTGATAGACTCAGGTTGCAGATAGATAGATAGATGGATAGATAAATAGATAGATTCAGCCAATGTGGAAATAGGTTTTGCTTCACTATGTGTATAGTGTTATGGATTTTTTGTTTCCTAATTCATCCTCCAGAGGTTAAGGAAAGAAAGGAAGAAAGAAAGAAAGGAAAAAAGAGAGAAGAAAAAGAAAGAGGGAAGGAGGGAAGGAAGGAAGGAAGGAAGAAAGGAAGAAAGAAAGGCAGAGTCAGTGTAACCTGGGTTCAAGTCCCACTTCTGACATGTACAGGATGTAAGACTGTAGAAAAGGCACTTAATCTTGATTAAGTGCTCTAGACCAATGGTGTCAAAGGCAACCAGAGGCAGCCTATGTCACTCACCATTATGGTAGAACAAATTTAAAATGTAAAAAGGAAATACATAACAAAATAATTAAAAATATTACAGAACACAGATCATGTTAATCTGTGGTTTTCTAAATCAATATATGAGCAGCTAGGCGGGGATAGAGTTCCAGGCCTGATGTCAGGAAGACTTATCTTCCTGAGTTCAAATCCAGCCTCAAACACTTCCTAGCTATATGACTCTGGGCAAGTCACTTAACCCTGTTTACCTCAGTTTCCTCATCTGTAAAATGAACTGGAGAAGGAAATCACAAACCACCCTAGTATCTTTGCCAAGAAAACCCCACATGGGGTTCTGACATGAAGAGTCAGACACAACTGAAAACAACTAAACACATTCAATAGTTAGCATGTAGGTATCTTCTTTATGTCAGGGTAAGTGGTCCCAGTTTTTATTGCTTTTGATACCATAAAGCTATACATTGTAAAGATGGGCCTACATTAAAAAGGGGAGCTCCCTTTACATTTTACATTAAAAATCTGGGAGCTCCCAATAATGATAAAATCATAAATGCACTGTCTGTGTGTGTGAATGTGTGTATGTGTGTATGTATATATGTGTATGTGTGTCCGTGTCTGTATGTCTGTGTGAGTGCACAGAATAATAACATATCAGAACTGACTGTACCAAGAATGCCCTGCTGAGTATATATGACAAACTGCTCTCCAACATCAACATGAAATCCCCTCTTATGAGGAAACCTACTCTTTCCAAAATCTCCCTGCTCTCTTTTCAGACAGCCCTACCTAATGAAAAGTTAATAATGTTGTTTTTCTCTACCTCAGACCCAAATCTGCCTTTCTGGAATTGTCACCTTTTGCTTGTTGTAATTCTTTCAATGACTTAACAGAAGAGCAGTTGCAAGGACCAATCGTGTTCTATCTTCCAAGTCTTTTCTTCCTCTGGTTAACCATCAATCAACCAGCATTTATTAGGTGCTTAATATATGTCTGAAACTTGACTAGGCACTGGAGATGCAAACAAAAATGAAAAAAAGTAAGTTCCTGACTTCAAAAATCTTAACATTCTATAAGTGGAGACAGAATCCCTAGTTTAGGAGGTAGTTGGGAACTATAGAAAGACCATTGGCTGGAGAACAGAGAATCTATGTTCAAATTCTGCCTTGCATACTTAGTGGTTCTATGGCTTTGGGTAATTAACAACTCTCCTGGGCTTCATTTTCCTCTGAAAAATGAGAATTTTAAACTACATACCTTGAAGGGAGTTGGACTAAAATTCATCAAGGGTTTCTACCAGTTATAAGTCTATGACACCATGATACTCCAACCTATCCTTGTGGCATGACCTCAAGGTTCTTCAACATTTCTGTTGCCCTCCTTTGGATACACCCTTGCTTATCTATGTCCTTCCTAGAAAGTCCCTTCTAAACGTAATACAATATTTCAGTTGTGGTTCAACAAGGGCAGAGGACCACAAGAATCCCACAAGCTATCCAATTGAGATTTGGAGCTCTGAGCAGGGTCACTTGTAATCACAACATTATAAATTGCTCATTCGTCTCTTTATGTGTTATGTAACATCCACACCAGAAGTCAGATCACAAGTTAATGACCAAAGCAGTCACTTGTCACATAACAAACATTTTTGCTACGTCATCATGACAGAGCCAGGCTGTTTGTGGGAGATGCATTGAAGTCTGGAGTCATTTCAGTTAATAAAGTAAGATAATCGCTTCTGTGAGATTGACTTATTCCCACCTAATAGAAGTAACTGATGCTTTCTCCTTGGGGCCTTCAGCTGCACATCTCCCTGTAATCATGTACCATTTGAGTGACATCACAGTAATATCACTCTGGAAATGTGCGTTTCGAAGGCTGCAGATAACAATGAGCTTTGATCACAGAGCAGATTGAAAAGTTACCATCGTTACCACCAAATGCATACATACACAAATGACATGAAGGAGAAAAGTTAAAGATAAGCTCACTGAGAATCAGCCTGCAAAGAGGAGACAGACTGGAATCAGTTCATTGGAATGCTACTCCTTATTGGAGCAGTAAGATTTTGACTCTTAGGATATAGTCAGTAAGGAAATTGATGCATGCTTATAGGTTTCCCGATTCAATTCAATGGATATATTATTAAATACTTACTTTTTGCCAAAAGATTGTATTAGATGCTTGGAATAAAAAGACAAAAATGAAATAGCCCCTGACGTCCAAGACTTTACATTGTACTTGGAAGCAGGGGTAAGAGAGGGAATGGAACTATTACTGATAGATAAATTGATCATAAGAAAAGAGGGATAGAGCAATTACAAGTGATTGGGAGGTCAAGGGAAGTCTTCATACCACAGAATCTGAGAGTTAGTTTTAAGAGAACTTGGTGGCCATTCAGTCTGACCCAAACAGGAAAGGAATTCCCATTACAACATACTGGACAAGTTCCTATCCCATCCTCTTGCCTTAAAAAGGCATCTTGGTGACACAGTGTACAAAGGGTCAGACCTGTAGTCAGAAGATTTTTGGATCTCTTTTGCCATTTGGGTTAGTCTATTTTTAAAAGTGTTATTACTGTGTGATGCTGGACATGACACTTATTATCTCATTTTGTCTTTCTAACTCATTTTACAGTGCCTCACTTTCCCCATCGGTAAAATGAACTGGAGAAGGAAATGGAAAACTACTCCAGTATCGTTGCCAAGAAAACCCCAAGTGGAGTCATGAAGAGTCAGACATGATTGAAATGACTCAACAATAGCATTACCCTAGATACCCAGAGGCAAAAAATGTTAATGTCATTGGGTCATAATATTTAGAGCTGGAAGGCATGTTCTAGTCCTTTCATCTAGTTCCAGCCCTTCATATTTCAGGTATGAAAACTGAGGACTAGAGAATGTAAGAGACTTGCCCAAGGTCACTTAGCGAGTGGATGACAGATTAAAAAGCTGAACCTCTTCATCTAGTGTTCCATTTTCTTTGGAATTCTGCACCCTTACCATGGTATCTGTAATTTCTTTGGGGGCAGAGACTGCTTCTTTTCTGTCTTTGAATCTCCAACTTCTATCCTAATGCCTGACATATATTTGGTAGTTGAGAAATTCTTATTGAGTGAGGAGGGCAATCAGGTAAGTGAAAGGCTTAAAAGTCATGCCATGAAAGGATCAATGAAAGAAGCTGAGAATGTTGAGCTTGGAGAAAAGAAGATACCAGGTGAGAAGACAGTCATGATCCAGTATGACAGCTGTCTTCGAACATTTGAAAGACTACTATGTAAACAAGGGATTAAACTTATTCTATTTTGCTCCATAAATCAAATGGTAGAGGTCATGAAGAATGAAATGTGACTTTTATGTATACGATTGGATCATAGTTAGAATTAATGGGTTCTTCCTCACTTCAGGTCTTCAGACAAAGGCTAGATAGCTTGGCTGTTGTTGTGAAACTGGTTCAGTTATGTCCACCTCTTTGTGACCTGATTTTGAGGTGTTCCTTGGAAAGATACTGGAGTCCTTTGCTGTCTCCTTCTCCAGCTCATTTTACAGACAAGAAAACGGAGGCAAAGACAGTTAAGTAATGCATTTAGAGTCACACAGTTGGTATGTGTTTGAGGCTGGATTTGAAGTCAGGAAAATAAGTTTCCCTGATTCCAATCTCAATACTCCATCTTTCGTGGCATGTAGTTACTTATCAGGTAATGAAATAATAATAATAAATTTCTATAGCACTTTATTTCTATCTATAAATATATATATATGAATATATATATATATATATTCTCTCATTTAATCCTTACAACACTTCTATAAATTTATTATCCTCAGTCTAGAGATGAAGTAACTGAAGCCAATGGGATAAGCAATTTGCCCAGAGTCACTGCTACTAAATGTGTAAGACATGGAGGTCTTCCTTACTTCAAGTTCAGACCTCCACAGTTCCAGGCACAAAGTAGGTGATTAATAAATACTTGCTAACTGACTCCTCACTTTGCAATCCAGCAAACTTCAAATAAATTTTCATTCATATATGAATGAAATTAGATGTCTCTAGGGTCTCTTCCACCTTGCTCTATGATTCAAAGAAATTTAAGAAATGAAATGAGCCATCTTTTTTCTCTTAAAAATAGCTTTTATTATGAATTCTACAGTTCAAAAAATGCAATCATTTACATTTCTAATGATAAAAAAGACTTGTAAGAAATAGTGAACTGCTATATAGGTTTTTCTTAAGGAATTTATAAGAAACATACATATATACATATAAATATATACACACATATAATTCATATTTATACACAAATATGCAAATACACAACTATATGTTTATATAGAAATTTTAGCAAGATAGAAACAGCATAATTCTGTGATCCATTTTGAATCTTTTTACTTACTAGTTTTCTGAATTTAAAAATGTTTGCTGTCAATAGAAATGATAAAGATGATAAATATAGAGAAACATGGGAAGAATTATATGACCTGTTATAGAGTAAGACAAGCAGAACCAGAAAAACAATTTATACAGTGAAAACACAAGCAATATGTCTGCTGTGAAACAACTTTAAAGTATCTCAGGACTCTGATCCAAGGCATGGATCAGAGTGGTTTCAAAAAATTGAAGATGGAATGTAACTCCTGCCTTTTTGAAAGAGAAGTAATGGACTGGAATTTCACAATGAAATATGTATTTTTTACAGGACAAATGAAATTTTCTAAGTCTGTAAGTTACAGAACAATTGCCAGTCAACATTGGTGGAGACAATTTCTACTGGAGGTTCCCTACATGTATTAAATCACAGAAAGATGAAGGAGAAGAAGAAGAAGAAGAAGAAGAAGAAGAAGAAGAAGAAG
>JAQQSK010008665.1:0-13414 GCA_028658325.1 Potorous gilbertii
CTTTTTGAACCTCTTTTGCCAATTGAGTTAGCATATTTTTCACGGTGTTATTTTCTTCAGCATTTTTTTTTTGGGGGGGGGTCTCCTTTAGCAAGGTGTTGACCCATTTTTCATGATGTTCTTGCATCTCTCTCATTTCTCTTCCCAGTTTTTCCTCCACCTCTCTAATTTGATTTTCAAAATTCTTTTTGAGCTCTTCCATGGCCTGAGTCCATTGCATATTCATTTTGATGTTTGGGATACAGAAGCCTTGACTTCTATGTCTTTCACTGATTGTAAGTATTGTTCTTCCTCATCTGAAAGGAAAGGAGGAAATAACTGGTCACCAAGAAAGTAATTTTCTATGGTCTTATATTTTTTCCCTTTTCTGGCCATTTTCCCAGCCAGTTACTTGACTTCTGAGATTCCTCTCCACACCCACTTTGCCTCCAGATCTGCCCAGCTAGTGCTTGGGGTCTGAGATTCAAATGCTGCTTCCTCGCCTTAGGGCTTTCAGCAGGAGCAGGGCTGCTGTTCAATGTGAAATTAAGTTCAGATTCTCAGGTGGGGGCAGGGCCATCACACAGGGCTCAGTTCCCTCAGGGGGTTTATTTGGAGACCTTCAACAGTGGATCTGAGCCCCTGCCTGCTTTGGGAGCCCCTGTTCACTGCTGTCTCTGCTGCCGCCTCTGCTCCTGCCTCCTGAGGGGTCCTGAGTTGTGGGAACACCCCGCTCTCCTCTTGGAGAGCCAAACAGCCTCTCTCACTAATCTTTGGCATCTGTGGGTGGATGGATCTGTGCAGCTGCTGGAGATTCCATCCCTGAAGCCTGCTCTGATCTGGTCCTCTCAGTACCTCATGGTCAAGGCAGGGCTGGGCTCTGCTCTGGGTCTGGTGTGCGATACAACTTTGGTGTTATTTTTTCAGGGCTCTCTAGAACAGAAATCTCCTCCACTCTATTGTTGTGTGTCTTCCACTGCTCCAGAATTTGTTGGGAGTTCCTCTTTACAGGTATTTCATGGGCTGTGGGTTCAGAGCTAGTATATGTGAATCTTTCTACTCTACCATTTTGGCTTCTCCCTGTCAGATGCTTTTTGATACTGACTTCTATTTTGTCATTCTTTTGGTTTGATTTTATAATGTCTTGATTTTTCATAAAGGCATTAGCTTCCATCTCCTCCATTCTTATTTTCAAAGAATATTAATGGGCTTTTGGAGCTCCTCCAGTTTGGTCATTTCTGCTTTGTATGCCATTCGTCTCCTCATTGGCTTTTTTGAACATCTTTTGCCATGTGGCTTAATCTATTTTTGAAGGTATTATTTTCTTCAGCATTTTTTTGGGTCTCCCTTAGCAAGATGTTCACTCATTTTTTGTGATTTTCTTGTATCACTTCTCTTACCATTTTTCTTCCACCTCTCTTATTTGATTTTCAAAATCCTTTTTGAGTTCTTCCATGTCCTGAGATCATTTCATATATTTTGGAGGCTTTTGATCTACGAATCTTGGCCTTGTTGTCTTACTACAGTTGTATGCTTTGATTTTCCTCGTCTAAAAGGATGGAATAAAATACTTTTTCACCAAGAAAGTGATCTTTTATAGTATTTTTTTTGCCCTTCTGCACATTTTCCTGTCCAATTACTTGAGTTTTGATTCCTTTGTCAACTGGAGGGTATGTTAGTCCAGGCTTCAGTGGTTTTGTGTAGCTGTTTTCTGAGATATCTCTAGGGATCTGTAAGTTTTCCCTTCCTCCAAAGTGGTATAGTCAAGGGAGAGATATTTAAGCCTCTCCTGGACTCCCCTCTGGTATACAAACAACCACAAACACTCTTTCTGTCTTGGAACTGCAAGTAGGATTCCCTTTCCACAGCCACCACCAGCTCCACCACACCAGTGCTCCTCCTCACCACAGGACGTCCACTCAGGACTGAGACCCACTTCAGCTGCTGGATTCCCTCACACTCTGTAGGACAAGAGCTCCTGATGCAGCTGCTGCTGGGGTAGTGGCTGCAGCTGTCCTGGAGATGGGGTTGGGGTCAGACTACACTCCCCTCTCATCAAGATGAGAGAGCTTTCTCATTAACCTTTGAAGCTGTTTTTGGTGTTTGTGCATTGAGAAATCTCCTGCTCCAGTCCCTTCAGTGCCTGTGGCCCATACTGGGCTGTGCTCTCCTCCAAGCCTGGTGCAATAGATCTTTCCTGTCAGACTTTCAGGTTGTCTCAGGCAGGAAATCTGTTTCACTCTGTCATTTTGTGGCTTATGCAGCTCTAGAATTTGTTTAAAGCCATTTTTACAGGTATTTTAAGGGTGTCAGGGGGAGAATTAGAGAAGGCTTATTTTTAAAAATTTGGTTCAATTCTTTCTATGTTTGAGAAATGAGGCATTTATCAGAAAAGTCTGTTTGAAAATTTCTTTGTTTCCTACTTTCTTTCTAATCATGGCAGCATTAGTTTTGTTTGTACAAAAGCTTTTTGCTTTCTTGTAATCAAAATTTTCTATTTTACCTTTTATGAGCTCCTCTGTCTCTTGTTTGGTCATGAACTCTTCCAATTTATCCATACATTTGACAAGCAAATTTTTCTAGTTTAGTTATGATATGCTTTATATCCAAATCATTTATCCATTTTGACCTTATCTTGGTACAGATGTGAAATGTTGTTCCCTGCAATTTTACCAAACCATTTATCTGTCTTCCCATCAGTTTTTGTTAAATTTTAAGTTCACACCCCACAAACTTTGTTCTGTCAGTTTATCAAACTGTAGATAACTATGGTCATTTACTATTGCATATTGTGTACAATCTATTTCAGTGATTCACCACTTTATTTCTTAGTCAGTAACACATTATTTTAATGATTAACATTTTGGAATATAATTTGAGATCTGGAAGTGCTAGGCTGCCTTTTTCATATACTAATGTAATGAATGTATATATGCATATATACATATACTACATATGTATGTGTATATATATATATATATACATATATACATCCATATGATATAGTTGACCTTTTGTTGATTTTTGTTATAATTTTTCTTAGTTTTATAAAACTTCTATATAAATCTCTTCCTGTTGCATTGTGTTGGTAGTACACAGAAATACTGATGATGTATGTGGGTTTATTTTATATCCTGCAACTTTTCTTAATTATTTCAAGTAAATTTTAAATTGATCCTATTGAATTCTCTAAGTAGACTGTCATATCTTCTGCTTAGAGTTATAGTTTTGTTTCTTCTATTTTTCTTTTAATTACTTTTTCTTGTTTTATTGTTATATCTAGAATTTCTGATATCCTGCTTTACCCTTGATTTTATAGCATTAAAGATAATACATGCTGTTGGTTTTAAATAGATATTACTTATTGTTTTAAGAAAAGGTTCCATAAGTTACTATGATTTCTATCATTTTTAACAGGAAAGTATGCTGTATTTTCAAAATATTTTTTCTGAATATTGCGATAAGATTTTTCTTCTTTTTGTTATTCATATTGTCAATTATTGTTTTCCTCATATTGAATCAATCTGGCATACATACATATGACTTTCCTTTTAAGAATATGGATACTATGCCAATTGATTCATATGTTTAGTTTTGATATTATTTCTTTGTTTATGATGTCCTTTAGTCATGTGTACTTTCCCTCTTTATCTCTTTTAACAATGTTACTGGCCAAGAAAAAAAAGTGGTGGGTCAGTGGAAAAGGTTAAGTAACTGATATATAGTAGTAAAAGACCATAGTAATCTAGTGTTTGATAAACTTTGGGACAAGAACTCAATATCTGACAAAAATTGCTTCAATAGTTTGAAAACAGCTTGACAGAAAGTAGTCACAGATAAACAACTCACACCATATATCAAGATAAGGTTAAAATGGATAAATGATTTAAACATAAAGTGTATTATCATAAGTAAATTATGTGGGCAAGAAAAATGTACCTGTCAGATCGATATATAAGGGGAAAAAAAACTTGATGATGAAAGAAGAAATAGAGAGGATTATGAGAAGTAAAATAGATACTTTATTACATTAAATTAAAAACAAGTTTTTGTAAAAACAAAATAAATATACCTCAAATTAGAAAGAAAACAAGGAACTGAGGGGGAGGGGATTATACCATCTTTCTTTGATGCAAGTCTCAACTCTTAAATATATAAGGAACTTTGTCAAAATTATAACCACAAGAGACATTATCTAGTTGATAAATGGTCAAGGGTTATTAACAGGCAATTTTCAGAAGATATCAAAGCCATTAATAGTCACATAAATGTTCTAAATCACTACTAATTAGAAAAATGCAAATTGAAATAATACTAAGATGTAAGATGCTACCTCACACATCTCAGATTGATTAATAGAAAAGGAAAATAAGAAATGCTGGAGGGGATGTGAAAAAATTTGGGAGACTAATTCACTGAACTAGTCCAAATATTCTGGAGAACAATCAGGAACATATATATATATATATATATATATACATATATATATATATATATATATATATATATATACGTATGTATGTATGTATGTGTGTGTGTGTGCGTGCATGTGTGTGTGTTCGTCCCTTGTTGCCGAAGAAGATCATGCCATCAGAGAAACAATGACAGGACGTGCACTTGACTTTGTTTTGAGTGAGGGAGGGCTGGGCAGGTCACCAGCCTCCTTTCTCCTCCACAGCCATCTGAATACAGTAACCAGATATTCATCAGGATGCCTGGAGATGACCCAGGATGAAGCAATTGGGGTTAAGTGACTTGCCCAAGGTCACACAGCTAGTGAGTGTCAAATGTCTGAGGTGAGATTTGAATTCAGGTCATCCTAATTCCTGCACTGGTGGTCTATCCACTGTACCACCTAGCTACCCCTAAAACTACACATCCTTTTTTCCAATGATGCCATGACTAGATCCATATCCCAATGAGATCATAAAAAAGGAAAAGGGATCTACATATACAAAAATACTTTTGGCAGCTCTTTTTTTTGGTAGCAAAGAACCAGAAGCTGAAGCGATGCCTATCAATTGGTGAATAGCTAATGTAATTGGAATATGATTATTCCATGAGAAATGATGAGCAGGTGAATTTCAGAAAAAACCTGGAAAGATTTGCATGAGCTGATGCTGAGTGAAGTGAATAGAACCAGGAGAATATTGGTTGTGATGAAATAGTATTGTGCTATAAGAAATGAAAACAGGATGGTTTCAGAAAAGTTTGGGAAGACATCTGAACTCATGCAAAAGGAAATGAGCAGAAGGGAACATTGCACACAATAACAACAATATTGTCAGGAAGATCAACTGCAAATGACTTAGCTACACTAATCAATGCAAAGATCTAAGATGATTGCAAAGAATGTACCATGAAAAACACTGTCTGTCTACACTGAGAAAACTGATAAGCTGAGCAGAGGTTGAAGCATACTTTAAAAAGTACTTTATTTTTATTGTTTTATTTTGTTTGCAAGCATAGTAAATATGGAAATAATTTTGCACAACTTCACACGTATAACAGACATCAAATTCCTTGTCTTCTCAATGGGGAGAATTGGGAGTAAGAATTGTTACTCAAATTCATAAAAATATATTTGTTATTTTTTTACATTTAGCTTAGAGATATTTAATAAAATAAATAAAAATAATAATTATGCAAGGAAAAATCCCGAAAGAGTTATATCAAATGATACAAAATAAAGTGATCAAGATGAGAATACTTGATTTGATAAAAGCAATATTATTGGAATAATCAACCATGAAAGTTTACCTACTCAAATCAATCAAATGAACCATGACATTTCCAAAGGACTCAAAAAATGCCATCTGCTTCCAGAGATAGAACTGATGAACTCTGGGTGCAGAGTGAAGTATCTTTTTTTCCACTATTTTTATGTTTTTTATTTTTTCCACATGGCTAAAATGCAAGTCTATTTCGCATGACTTCACATGTACAACAATTACCATATTGTTTGTCTCCTGAGTGGATGGAAGAAGAGAAATAATTTGGAACAATTTTCAAAAAAAATTCAGTTATAAAAAAATACAAGAATGTGAGCTCCGGGATATTAAGGCTTGTCTTGCTTTGCTTGTCACTATTGCTGAGTATAATGACTTTCAATCAATCCATGTGCCAACACAATTTTATTAAGTGTCTACTATCTACTAAGTACTGTACTAAGTGCCGGGGTTAGAAAAAAGAGGCAAAAGACAGTCCCTATAATTAAAGAGTTTACAATCTAATACACATAGTAAACATTTCATTCTTGTGTTTTTGTATTCATTAAAAAACATTGAAACTACGAAATATAGAATTCAAGTCTACTTCCAATGTTTACTAGTTATGAGCTTTACCGTGAGCAATTACTCAATTCTTTGGAATTTTAGTTTCTTTACATACACAATGAACAATTGGACTACATGACCTCAAAGATTCATTTTACCTTCAAACCTAATCAAATTAAAATAATTTGTTTTAGAAGTTTGAAGTCTTGTTGAGCTAAAATAGTTGTCCAAAAATTAGACTTTCATTAACTCTGACATAGATCAGTGTCTTTTAAAGTAAAAACCATGAAAAGGTATTGTCAACTGTCCTCAAGTTGAACTATATGAACACAAAAACTTTGGCCAAGTTTATTCTACATCAAATGATAGTTTTCATAATGCATTCATTGTCTATTAAAATACATACCTCTTGCAAACCAAATCAGGTGCATTTTAATGTCATGCACTATAAATTAATAATGGTAATTGACTCATACTTTGTTCCTCTCTCAGGAATCTATTTTTATATTGATGAGGGTGGTAGAAGGCATGGGGATAGTATGGTTGATGTATTTGCCATTAAAGCTAATGGGAGTCCTGGGCATGAATTTCTTATCCCTGCCTCGTTCTTTTGGGATTCAAATAAGCCTCCCCTATGGCACTCCACACCATGATATTCACTGAGTATCCCAGCAATCTTATCACAGATTCGGCAACCATGATCAATGACATGAAAATATCATATTTTCTTGAAATAACTTTGCCCCAGTGTCTGTTTTGAGAGGAGAGTGGAAAACCATGCTGTGCTGTGTGTGTTTTTCTTAGTGCAAACGGAATTTATTAGCAGTTTGCTTGCTGGAGTAGAAGGCATTCACAAGATTTATAGCTAAAACAATCACAGTCGATGTTCAACCCTATTGTATTTATTGGAGGCTTTGTAGAGCTCATGGCATCCTTTGATTAACTGCCATCAGAGACATATTTTTACAACAGGGACTGTGTCCCAGCTCGGTGTCACTGAGTTTCATGTAGTTACTGCTGGGCCTTTAGGGAGGGTGAGAGTAAAAATGCATTCACTTAACCATAGAAGTATGGGCAAGTTGAGTAAGTCCTGACTAATTGACTGCCATTCAGGATTTATTCGGAAATCTTCTGACTCCAGCTCTACCTCAAGTCATGACAAATGAAACCTTTTTCTCTAATAGAGAGAAATGGTCTTCTTGGGCACAGAGTGGGTTTCATAAGACACAACTGCAGGGGTCCAAGTATTTCAATCTGTTGCAATGAGGCAAATGGGGGAAGGTTAACTCTTTCTCTATTTGTGGCAGAGAAGTCACCAACAAAGATATTTAATTTGTAATATCTATGCACACCAGAATCAAAAGTGCAGAGAAGTTTGTAAATTACTCATTTGAGGGTATTTACAATTGTAATAAGGAAACAGTCAGTGTGTCACTGAAAGACGTATTCCGTTCTATCCACTGGAAGAAAGCTAATGCATAGGAATAAGCTAACCACTACTTTCTTTTCTTTTTAATAGAAATATAGTCAGAGTTTAGCCTAAAGTAACAGCTTCTCTATACACTATTCTTTAAGGTATCACAGAATATTCAATGCATTATCTCATTTTTTCCCCTAATATTAACAAAAATGCTACAGTGTTGCTGTTTTTAATTATTCTCATCTCACATATAAGGAAACGGAAACTCAGAAAAGTTTAGTGGTTTGTTGTCCTGAGTTAAATATTTATTAAGTATCGGAAACAGTATACCAACTTGTCTTCCCAATCCCAAGTTCAGTATGTTATCCACATTTCAATGCATTTAAATAAAAATCAATTCATTTGAACTTAATTAAATGAACATTTATATGTATATGTACCAAGTACTAATCTAGATTCTGATGACATAACGAAGATGAAGCCATGCTTACCCTTTAGCTGTTTATAAATTACTGGGGAAAAACCACACATATATGATAAATAAATACAAACTATACATAAAATATACATAAAGCCATCATGTTGTGAAGATGTTGTTAACACTATCTAATGGGATTTAGGAGAGGTCTCATAACAGCATTCAAGTGGACAGAAGACATCTTAAAGAGCCTAAGTAGTAGAGGTGAGGGCATTCCAGGCATGAGGAAAAATCAAGCAAAATAAAACTTTATCAAAGCACAAAGATAGGAGCAAAAATTTCATGTCTTTGGAACCTGACTGGAAAGAAGATTTCACAGGGCTGGGAGTTGTGTAATTAGTCTGGAAATATTTTCTGAAATTTCATTGTGAAGGATTTGAATTCAAACAGGAGAGTCCATGTAGCATCCTAGGGGCAACAGGTAGCTAATGAAATTTCTTAAGTATTGCAGGTGAGCTTTAGGAGTATTAATTTAATAGCTTTGTTGAGTTGTGTATCACATTGTTTCTTATTTATGTTTAATTATGTCATTTTGTCCTTTGTTTGCTTCCTTCCTCAACTTCTCTTAAGCAGATGGAGAAAGAAGTAGTTCCATCAGTCATTCATACAATCATTGTATGATGAACTCTCAGTTTGTCCTCCTCCCATTCTCTATATTCTACATCCCTCTGCTTCAATTTCCCTTGCAGTCTCATACTATCTTTGTGTTTCTGTATATCTCTGTCTCTGGGTCTACACACATACACACACACATTACTTGCCTCCAAGGGACAATGCAACAAAGAACTCTCACCTCTTTCTGTCTGTATCAATGAGGTTATACCGATCCCTCTCTTTTTTGAAGGTCCCACTTCAAGTTAATTTCACCTTTATAAGAGTATTTCAATCAGGCAACACAACTTGGTTTTTATCCTGGACCTCTGTAGGTGTGATCCTGGCTAAAATATATAACATGAAATATGGAAACATATTTCATCTGGAAAATGACTGAAATATATGCCAATATAAATATGTGAAAGCAAATTAGTAGCTTCATTGGAGACATTAGTTAACCTCAGGATTTAAGATATTCTTTGTTGAGGTCTGCTCATACACATAAAAGAAAAAAGAGAAAAGAAAGTAATTACTAGTGCTTCACAACTGATTAGCTGTGTGACTTTAGAGAAACCATTGGGCTGAAGTTTCTGGCCTTCAATTTCCTCATCTGGAAAAAAAATAAGAAAAGAAAAGAAAGAATTCCTTTTGATCATTCTCAAAGTTCATTTTGTCTCTAAAATCATTTGCTGGAAAATTCAGTCCAGAATATGTTTCCAAATGAAGCAATCAAGTGATTGAAGCAAAAGTAGATTAAGAAATAGTAATAACTGAAGTAATTACTTCAGTTTTCAATTTAGTATTATAGACACACCTAAAATCTTTTTAAAAAAATCTAGCCGCAACTGGAAAGCGAAAATGACAGCTATATAGTGTTTTAAAGTATCCAAAATGCCCAAATTATGTCAGGATCCTCACCATTCCCTTGTGGATCTCATTAATCCTGTTTGAAAAATATCTCAATTAATAAGCATTTATTAAGCACCTACTCTGCACTAAACACTATGCTAAATACATAGTATGTAAAGACAAATACTCTATTCTCCCTACAATTAATGGGCTTATCATCTATTAAATTTTACTGAATTCAGGAAAGGAAAGGAAGGCCCAGTTTAAATGAACAGCATGTCTAGAGTAAGCCAATAATTTTCAGAAACACAACTTGATCTTTAGTTCACACTGATGGTCTCTTAAACAATTATTAGCTATTAACACATAATGTATAGCTAAGACTTGGGCATGTTTCATCAACACATTAAAAGCAAAATTATGTTATTAGTCTTGAGACTTCTTAATTTTGTGGTTCCACGGTGTTGTAAAGTAAGGAGTGCAGTCAATCATAAAGAACATTGGATTCGACATTTAGAGATTTGGATTTCCTGCATCAACCACAGACCAGTTATGTGATCTTGACCAAGGTGTTTCCTTTCCCTGGCCCTCATTTTCCACCTTTATAAAATGAATGGTCTAATAAGTTCCCTTTGAGCTTTGATATTATAATTACTAGAGATGACTGACATCATGCTAAAATAAATTGAGTCAAAACAGATATGCGCAATGGAAGTCAGTTATAATAAATACACTTAGGAGGCATTGAAATTTATAGTTCAAGGTGTCTTTTTAAGAGTAAGCTGAAATTTTCTCCTTTAGTCTACCTCATCAATTCAATAAATAAAATAATAAATAAATAAAATCAATAAATAAAATGTTATTGATTGCTTAGAATCATTTCAGGGAAGATGACAAATACATAAGTATGAGATTCATCCTACCTTCAAAGAATTTACCACCTCATTGAAGAGAGAAGAGGCAGGTACATGAAAGAGATAATAAGACTCAGTAGTCAAATTATTGCTCTAGGAGTTTGAAGAAAGAGAATTCATTGTAGTGAAGATTTAAATTGTAGACAAATTGGTAGAAAGATAATATATGTATGGTATCTCAAGGAATAGACTTTGCTTCCATCCATTTAAATATTGAAGCATATGCCTTATTATCTATATATCCATCACATATAAATGAATACAAGGCTGGCTTTTAAATTAAAAAAAGACCTCAGTTCAAATGCTGCATCTAAGACATTCTAGCTGTGTAACCATTGACAAGACTTTCAGTATCCTATGCAAATTCCTAAAGAAAATACAAGTTGTCATTTATATTTAAGTTTTGACACTTATGGAAATCACAGGGTTGGGAGTTGTGGCAGCTGGGGGAGAATTACAGGATCATGTTTATCAAAAAAAAAAAAAAGAAAAGAAATTGGGCAGCCAATCATCATTTATATCCTGGCTTAATAACTTTTATTGGAAGAAAAGAGATATCATTTTAGTGATTCCCTTTTAAAGGGATAAATGAGGATGCCAAGCAAGGCAAAAGAATGGCCCATTCTCCTGACAGCTGTCTTCAATGGAATGTTTCTAAGAGTTAACCTCTAATGGCTTCTTTTCCCCCAAGGCCAAAATGAGTAGTAGGATGGGCTTATAAACTATATGTTAGGGAAATGTGTATAAAGGAAATAGCAGCTTTCAAGAGAAACTTGGTGGGTTTCTTTCTAACTTTTTAAGTACATCTCCAATGTAATTATCTGTGAAACCTTTAATTGTTAAAAGGCAAAATACCTAATAAGATGCATTCTCCTTGAGGGTAAGGATTATTGATTTTTGTAATTGTGTCTCCAATTTCCAGTACCGCGCAAAACATATTGCAGGAGCTTTATTTTTCATTTCATTTTCCCCCAATTACATGTAAAAACAATTTTTAACATTCATTTAAAAAAAAAGTTTAAATTCTAAACTCTCTTTCTCCCTCTCTAACTGTCCCCTCATTGAGAAGACAAGCCATTCAAAATAGGTTGTACATGTGTAGTCATAGAAAACACATTTCCACACTAGTCATGTTGTGTAAGAAAGCAGAGACAAAAAAGAAACTCACGAAAAATAAAGTAAAAAAAGTATGCTTCAATCTGTATTGAGACACCATCAGTTCTTTCTCTGACAATGGATAGTTGCTTTGAGCTATTGCGGAGCTAAGAATGGCTAAGTTATTCACAGTTGATCATCTTAAACTATTACTGTTACTTTGTACATAGTACATTTCACTTTGTATCAGCCCATGCAAATCTTCCCAGGTTTTTCTGAGAGCATCCTGCTCATCATTTCTTATAGCACAATAGTATTCCACCATAATCACACACCACAACCTGTTCAGTCATTTCTCAGTTAATGGACATCAGCTGAATTTCTAATTCTTTGCCGACAGAAAACAACTGCTATGAATATTTTTTTGTACAAATAGGTTCCTATCCTTTTTTTTAACTCTCTTTTGGGACACCCCCGGTAGTAGTAAGTCCTTGGTGCATAGTTACAAATTACTCTACAGAACAGTTGAATCAATTCACAACTCCACCAGCAGTGCATTAATGCCTCATTTTCCCCACATCCCCTCCAACACTTGTCATTTACCTCTTCTTTCCTATTAGCCAATCTAATAGGCATGAGTTAGTACCTCAAAATTGCTTTAATTTGCATTTCTCCAATCAAGAGTGCATTAGAGTATTTTTTAAAATGGCTATAGATAGCTTTGATTACTTCATCTGAAAACTTATATCTTTTGATATTTTAGCAATTGGGGAATTGCTCTTAGTTTCATAAATTCAGTTCTATATATATTGAAGAAGTGAGGCTTCCATCAGAGAAAGCAGTTTCATTTTTTTCACAGTTACTATTGCTAACTATATTTCCCTTCACCTTATCCCCGCTCCAGTTTATTCTTTTCTCTCTCTCCTGTTACCCTGTCCCTCCTCAAAAGTGTTTTGCTTTTGATTAATCTCTCCCATAATCTTCTGTCTCTTCTATCACTATCTCTTACACCCTTACCCTCATACTTTGCTGTAGGGTAAGATAGTTTTCTATACTCAACTGAGGCAGTTCTGATGAGAGTAAGTTTCACTCATTCCCACCTTACTTCCTTTCTCTTTCCCTCCACTGTAAAAGAAATAATTTACCCCATTTGGCCTCCCCCTTTCTTTTTCTCCCAGTAAATTCCTATTTCATCCCTTAATTTCATTTATTTAGATCTGACCCCTTCATATTCAATTCACACCAGTGTCACCTAACTCTATATGCTACTTCTATTACCCTAATAAAAAGAAAGGTCTTACGAGTAATAAATATCATCTTCCCATGTAGGAATGTAAACAGTTTAACACTATCAGTTCCCTTATGATTTTTATTTCCGGTTTACCTTTTTATGCTTCTCTGGAGTCTTGTATTTGAAAGTCAATGTTACTATTCAGCTCTGGTCTTTTCATCAAAAATAATTGGATGCCCTCTATCTCATTGAATATCCATTATTTTTCCCTCTGAAGCATTATACTCAGTTTTTTTGGGTGGATGATTCTTCTTTTTAATCCTGTCTCCTTTTTCTTCTGTTCCATGTTCTAAGCCCCCTAATCCTTCAGTGTAGAAGCTGCTAAACCTTGTGTTATTCTGGTTGTGGCTCTATGATACTTAAATTGTTTCTTTCTGTCTGCTCACAATATTTTCTCCTTGAATTAGGAACTCATGAAATTTAGTTATAGTTCTGGCAGTTTTCATTTTGGGATTTCTTTCAGGATGTTATTAGAGGATTCTTTAAATTTCT
The DNA here is from genome assembly GCA_028658325.1 of Potorous gilbertii. NCBI lineage: Eukaryota > Metazoa > Chordata > Mammalia > Diprotodontia > Potoroidae > Potorous > Potorous gilbertii. The sequence goes on from JAQQSK010008665.1 coordinate 13,388, forward strand.
GTTTTACCCTCTGCTTCTAGTATATCA
>JAQQSK010008666.1:0-13413 GCA_028658325.1 Potorous gilbertii
CTGTCTCTGAGTACCTGAAGGACTGTTGTGTGGAAGAGTATTTTAATTCTCTTTGTCCCGGTAGCTATATCTGACCAGATATCTTTTTTTTTGGGGGGGGGGGTTAGGAGGGGCAAGGGTACAGAGGAAATGGTAAGTTTGATATGAAGAAGAGCTATAAAAAATTAGGGCAATTCAAAAGGGAAATTTGTTGTTGTTGGAGATGATGGAGAGGGTGAGAGCAGATCATGCCTTATTGGAGATCTTCATGCAGAGAACAGATGGTCACTTTATCTGTTATGTTTTGGTGTGTGTCAGGATTATCTTTGAAGTAGATAACTGCTGAGGTACCAGAAAATTTTAAAATTTTGTAATTCTAATATGAATATTTAAATCTGCAATATTTAAAAACATTCTCATCTCTTGCCTTTTTTAAGTCAAATAATCTGGAAATGTGAAGATAAAGGTTCACATATTTATAAAGTAATATAAGATACATAGTAAAAGTGAGTAAATTAAATTAACAGAAAGCAACAAGAAATCAGTGTCTTCAAGGTTTCTATTTGCTGCTTATTTAACAAATTCAACAGATTTTCCCCAAAAATAACATTTGTGTGTGTATGTGTGTGTGTGTATGTGTGTGTGTGTGTGTACTCCTAGTCCCTTGTGAAAACACAATGTATTCTAGTATTAAAAGAAACAGCACAAATTACTGTTCATTTTTCTTTGCCATCTGTCAGGGAGAAGGAAAGGGAAAGAGAAGAGAGATAATGTTTACACAATTTCTCTAACAGAATATGAAAATTGTTCATTTTGGTCCTATATATTAAACAACATATTTTAAGTGACTAATGAAAACTGTCATTTTGTACTTTAGTTCCTATACACACAAAGGTTACGACCAGCATCCTTGAAGAAGAATGGAGTATCTAGTGCTATTCCTGAATATCAATTCAATTTATGTCCCTGTGATTTATAGAGGGACAGTGAAAAACAAATTTGGAACTGTTGTCAGTTATATAACTTAATGTGAACAGTCTTGGGAGAAAAAAAGAAGGAAGGAAGCAAGGAAGGAAGGAAGGAAACATATTTATTAAACACCTGCTTTGTTCCTGGTACTATGCTAGATATTTGATATTTCCTTTGATGCTCACAACAATGCTGAGATGTAAATGCCATTGTTTTCCTCATTTTACAGTTGAGGAAATGAGGCTAAATGGCTGGTTCAGAATTACATAGCTAGTAAGTATCTGAGGTTGCATTTGAACTCAGGTCTTTCTAACTAGGAAAAACAAACAGACAAACAAACCTTTCTGACCATATGTTCAATGTTCTATCTATTGTGAAGTGAAAAAAATGGCAGTTATCAGAATTCTCCTAGAACCAAGGAAAGCATCTCTGCACCTGTATTTTGCCTCAAAATGTGGCAGAAGGGGGACTAGGAATATAGAACTATTATTTTATTTTGAAATTTTTTTCATTTAACAAGCATACATTTCCTTTCCTACTCCCCTATGCCTCATGAAAAGCTTAATCTTTGTGATAAATATGTAGAGTTAAGCAAAAGAAATTCCTACTACAGTCATGTCCAAAATGTTCCTTATCTTGATTTAGTGTAATTCAGGGGTTGGGAACCTGCAGCAGTCACATGTGGTCTATAGGTCCTTGGGTGCAGGCTTTTGACTGATTCCAAGTTTTACTGAACAAATCCTTATATAGAAAGGATTTGTTCTGTGAAGTTTGGATTCAATCAAAGAGCCACATTGGAGGGCCTACAGGGCCACATGTGGCCTTCAAGCCATAGATTCCCCATCCCTGGTCTAATCCCTTTCTCAGTGACATCCTAAATTTCTGTCCTGTTTCTTGAAAGATTTGTTTAATACTGTAGTTGCCACTAGAGGGCTTCTCAGAACCCTGTTATGTCAAGTATTGCTGAGACAGTACACCACTAAACAACACATTCAACCATTGAATCTTCTTGTTAGGTTTAAGCAAGGGTTTAAGCTACCATTTACTGCTAAAGACAGACAGCTCTTCATGAGGCTATCTGCTGAAATCTAGCAAGGATTAGCCATTGCCAAGGAGAGTTGGTTAGAGTTACAGAAGAAGTATCAGGAGGACTGGGCTGGACAGAGCTGTTATTGACTGCCTGAAGGTTTCTGTTCCTAACTGGTGTGCCTCACTCTCAGATGAGGATCAAATACCAAGAGCTAAAAACAACCTTTGAAGTCATTAGTTCAATCCCCTCATTTTACAACAAATTAATTCAATTCTAGTGAGATTAAGTGACTTGTACAAGGTCCTGCAGGCACTAAATTGCTGTCTGGGATTTTGGCGCAGACCCTCTGACTTTATTACTCCTTTGAATTTATTTAACATTTTGGGAGAAGCTAGAGGTTGTTGATCTTCTATTATATTTATCACTGGAAAAGAGGATAGCTTCCTCTTAGGAAGTATTGTGGAGTTGGAGGTCCAGGAACTAATGTAAGCTAGAGCAGAAGGACAGACCTTACCTAAGAACTTGACTTCATTTTCTCTGTCCATAGAGAGGGCAGCACCAAAATAAATATTACTAAATCCAATATGTGTCAGCATCATACTACCTTACCTCTTTTGTCTCTCCAAATAACTCTCAAATGACAAATTCTGTCAACTTTAGATTCATATGATGCATATAACACTGACCTTAATGCATTCTACTTGCCTCTTCCCAGAAATATGTGTAACTCTAAATAAATGTATCTCTGCGTGAACCCTTTTTTTCTAGGATCTCATTCTTCCCTTCTTTATTTGAATACTGCTTGCAAATATACATCATGAGTGAGAACACAAGAGTTTTGTTTTTTTCTATCCATGCAGGTATATACCTGGTTTTAGGAGAAGCTTCAAGCTATACTACAAAAAAAAAAAAATAGGACTTGGAATCAGAAGTACCAATTATATTTTGCCAGTTACTGCGTAAACTTACATAGAAAATTTCAGGCTGTATATATCAGTTTCCTCATCTGTAAAAAGGGAAACAGATCATATACTATTTCCCAGGATTATTTTGAGGATAAAACAAAGAAAAGCATATAAAAGAAGAAAAGGCATGGGTTTCATTGGTAGTAGAAGCTCCCACATGAGTAAAGTTTTACCAGCATAGGTAGATGCCTTCTTTTCAGTCTTAGGTAATTGCCTAGAAAACTGAGATGTTATTTTTTATGGGTCATCCTACCACTATGTGTCTGAGACAGGATTTGAACACAGGTTTTCCTGGATCTGAGGTCATTTCTTCATCACATTGCATTTCATATTAAGCATTATGGAAAGGTTAGCAACAAGGCAGTTAAATGGTCCCAGTAGATAGAGCACCAAACCTGGAGTCATATCCATTTCTAGCCTTAGACACTTACTAGTTTTGTGAACCTGGCAACTCACTTAACCTCTGTCTGTCTCAGTTTCCTCATCTGTAAAATGGGGATATCATGGCACTAGTTTTGTGAACCTGGCAACTCACTTAACCTCTGTCTGTCTCAGTTTCCTCATCTGTAAAATGGGAATATCATGGCACCCGCAGGGTTGTTATAAGAATAAAAATCATATAATATTTGTAAAGAATATTGCAAATCTTAAACACTATATAAATGCTGTTATTATTATAAACAATCAATAAAATAGCTAGCATTAATGTAGCTCTAATTACGTTCTAGGCACTATGCTAATAACTTTTACACTTAACTTATTTGATCCTCAAAACATCCCTGGTATATAAGTGCTATTGCAATCCCCATTTTCCAGATGAGGAAATGTTTTTGCTGTTATGGTCAGCTATTATTTTCACTATTACTCTATGGGGGAAAGGTTGATTATTTGCATGTGTTATGGAGACTATATTTAGTGGCAAAAATGTTATGTTATATTCATTCAAATAAGTTATCATGTAAATGAGTTTTGGAACAGTATAAAATTCTGCCTAAGAGTATTTGAAGCATACAGGTTAGCAAATTGATTACTATAAAAAAAATGACATGTAGGTACTGCCATTGTCCTGAAGACAGTCATTTGTTCATCATTTCCATGTTCCTTTAGCTTAGCCTAAGCTTATGATTTTTTCTTTAGCTTTATTGTATAATAATATTTCAAAATATGTCTGCACTTCATTATCAAATCTCTCCAATGTCCCTTTAGGGAAGGAGAAGTAATGATGTGTTGAGCAGCTGCTTAGGATGGTTTGAAATCGAATGATACAATGTTTGTAATTTGAAGTATGACAATGAAGCATTGTTCCATTTATTGGACATGTAAGGTGCTTAGTGCTTTTGATCATAAAACAGAAAAGGAGAATTAAATCTTTGACATGAAAAGGATTACACTTACTTTTTCCTCCATGCACAATGGCAGATGTTTCTTATTCGGTCAGAGTCATTGCCTAATGTTATTTTTAGCCAGCAAAGTGCTATTCTGACCTCTAAAAATGTCAGGCTTTAAGGGTAAAATACCTCTCACAATATGTTTTAATAAAAATGATTCACCTTGGAAAAGGCAAGCATCTGTCAAACTTGTACTCAGGCAAACTCTTCTTTGAGCCACCAGTGATTTTATGAAAGTATTGTAGAGGATGATGAGGAGCTAGACATAAGTGGTTCAAGCAACAACCAGCTTGTCCCTTGAATAAAGGGAGGCAGAAAAAGATGGCCTTCTTGGCAGCCCTCTTTTGACAAAAGATCAGGAACAGAGGCAGATCTTGCCTAATTTTATTTTTAAAGATATATTGTTCCTGTCTCTGTCTCTCTCTGCCTTTGTCTGTCTAAACACACACACACACACACACACACACCCTCCATACTACCTGCTCACTACTAGGTGAAAGCTATTTGGCAACCATTTAGATGTGCTAGTTATGATGCTGACATGCAGTGAGTGGGGTATAGTGGATAGAAGATTGACCCTGGAGTCAAAAAGATTGGAGGACTTGGATTCAAGTGCTTCCTCTGACATTTAGTTAGGAAACCAAGAAATCATGGGCAAGCCAATTAAATTCCCAGTGTTCCAGGCAATTCTGTTAGACTATAAATAATAAGTAAATTCCTAATATTTTGATGGCATAGACTCTCTCTCTGCCACTGTCTCTTTCTGTCTCTATCTCTGTCCCTCTTTCCATGTCTCTATATTTCTCTCTGTCTCTCTGTCTCTGTCTCTGTCTCTCTCTCTGTGCTTCTCTATCTGTCTCTTTCTCTGTCTCTCTCGCTATGTATATATATATATATGTGTGTGTGTGTGTGTGTGTGTGTGTGTGAGTGTATGTGTGTATGTGTATGTGTATGTACATTCATATAATATATAATTTTTAAATATATGCACATATATGATATCAGTCTAAGTATTTTCTCCACCAGTGTAGATTAAAATCCTCCTCCAACTTGGTAGATACACTTAAATACTTGACAGAGTGTGATGAATGAGATTTATAAGGATATACAGGAATCTGTCTGTGTTTATCCTTCGTTTTTGAAGAAGACCATGACATCAGAGAAATGATGACATGACTTGCATTTGACTTTGTTTTGAGTGAGAGAGGGCTGTGCAAGGTCATTAGCCTCACTCCTCCTGAGTCATCTGGATCCAGTGACCAGATATTCATCAGGATGACTGGAGAAGGCCCAGGATGCAACAGGAGACCTTGGACTACTAAGGTACTCTCTTAAGAGTGAGGTAAGGCCCATTCAGTGAATATGCCTCTTTAAGAAGTGATCAGGGAACAGCCCTTTTAATGAGCAAAAGAAAAATAAATAAGTAAATCAAGCTGGAAGGGAAAGAACAACAGACCCATAATCCACTGCTGCTAGGATGAAAATACAGAGATAAATTTTTTTTCCCACTTGGCAGGTCTCACAATGTGGCAAAAAGAGCATCTCCAAACAGAAACATCTGAGTTGTAGCCTGATTAGGTTGGTGACACTGGGCAGATTCTTTCAACATTCTAAGCTTTAGTTTCCTATTATATAAAATGCAGGTAATATAGCCCTCCAAACCTTATAGGTATAGGTCTGTAAAAAACGAGTGCTGAGAACACTCCATCTGAACCTTAAACATTTCTATGCTTAATATTACCCTTAATTCATACTTGTTCCCACTCTCTGTTTGTCACTTTACCAAGTTCTTTTCCCCAGTCTCCAGAAAAGAAAAAAACATTCCCTTGCCCCATCCAGCTACTGTTGAATCTTTTCCTTCCCTGACAAGCTTTTTTGACAGTTGTCTGCATCAGATACCTCCAAATGCTTACCCTGATTACTTCTCTTCTCCATTTCATCCCTCATGTTATTAACAGAATTATCTTATTTATGCATAGATCTGGTTAAAGTACTTCTTTGTTCAAAACACTTTTATATTAATTTTTCTGGTATTTAGGTCCTCCATAATCTGACAATTGGTAACACCTTACTTTTCAGTCTACTGTATGCTACTGAAGTTCATATACAATACGGCATAGTCAAACTGGACTGTTTGGCGCCCTCTATGAGAACCTTGAATTTTCCCATCCCTGCACTTTTTTTCACGCAGATCCCTGTGGCAAAACTTCATGCACCCTTCATCATAGTATCATGTGTTCTTACTCATCCTCAAATGAGAATTTCGTTAGAATCTTTTTTTCATCTCCTCTATCAGCAATGACTTTCCCTTTGTGATATAACTCCTTGAACTGCCCCTATGCTACTGTACTAATTTTCATCTCTTGTAATTATTTTACTAAATTACTAAATAAATGTTAAACTCCATGAGAGGAGGTATCACATTTTATCTAAACACTATATCTTGCACACAGTAAATTCTTAAGGAACATTTATGCCACTTGACTTTGAATAAAATGACATGTGAAGGACAATGTTTCCTATACTTTGAAAAAAATTGCAAATGTATACTAAAGCCAATTTTTAGGTGTAGATTATGAATTTACTGTATGAGGAATACAAAAAAGGGCTAGAACAGAAAGGGTTATTTGCATGCATCCTGTTTCATTCTCATTCTAATTTGAGCTGTGAATTAATGAGTATTAACCACAATGGGCAGACAACCTATTAGTTAAAAAGTATTCATGGATGAAAGCATGGAGATAATCTTCAACAGCTGGCAAAGATTAATCATAAGCTTAAATAGGGAAAGAAAGGGGGTAAAAAAAACCTAGTTTTTTCTTGTCAGGAAGACATGATTTTGTGAAACAAAAAGCTGAGACATTTATGAGAGCAGGACTGTAGGATACAGTTTCAAAGACTGTTTTATGAGTTAGCATGCTGTCCTGTTCTTTCTTCAATATTTCAAGAACTCAGATTTTCAGATACACATCACAGCCTCCCTCTGCTTTAATATATAGCTTCATGAGTTACTGCTGTGTACTCAGTAACACATTGCCTGGTAGTTTACCTTTTACAGGTAACTCCAAATTTAACTGGGTTATTCAAAATTATATACGTATGATTTAACCCTGGTCCTTTACTTAAAGTCTTTCCAGTTCACACTGGATTGACATAACCTCCAGAAGTTATATCCACTACATAATGTAATACTAGAATAGATGCTTAGTTTTAGTAATAAAATATTAGCATAACCATAAAGCAGAGGGAAAAGAAGTTTCAATGCTGCTTTACTTATTGAAAAGAGGATTTTTGTTCTACAGCTCAAACCCTGGGCAAAATGAACCTGTTTTTGATTGGCAGAGCTTACCACCTCTCAGCAGGAGGACATCATTATTTTACAGGGGGTTATTAGAGGGGGTTAATTATGATTCCCATAATTTGCATCATCTGTCTATACTAATGATAGCAGCAATACCTTATTTTGCATAGTGCTTTTATCTATTCAAAGCATTTTAACATCTATTCTCTAATAGGATACAAATCACTTGGCATAAAAATATATTGCTTGTCTCTGTGACCAGCTGCAAAGTGGAAGGGATTAAATATTACAGGATAGTTCTGAGATACATTTTTGAAGAGTAGCTCCCAGGGGCATCCCAGAATGCTTTGCAGGCAGTCTGGGATCACTTGGTCTCTCAATTGAGGGCCTCTTTGATTGACCATAAGGGAGTTCATATTTCCCAGGATCCATCTCTTTGGCAGGACCCCCTTAGTACCATATGTATTATCGTGCTCCTTCTTTGAAACTTCTTCAGCTCTGAGGTACAATACTACTAGTAATATGGAACATTTCTCATCAGTCTCCTCCCTCTTGAGTGGCTCAGCTCCTCAACCAGAAAAGATTTCCCAAGGCTTCCAGGAACTACTCAGCACTGATTCTAAAGTTATACTGCCCACCGTTCCCTATTTTCACAAACCAACTGAGGTATCAGAAAGGGTCTGCATTCAGAAGACTGATGACACTTGCTACTTCAGTGGGTCAAGTATGACTTTTCCCTCATTTAATCATCTTTTTTTCACATTATATTCAATCTTATTGTGTTCTTGTGGAATATTTTAACCTGACTACAGACTTGACAACTACTAAAGTAGAAATTCTAAGCATGCTATTATTTTTATAAAATGGAAATAATATACAAATGTTCTAAAAGTATCAATTGCTATCTAGAATAATTTTTAGATTATTTAATAGTTGCTCACTGTTCAATATGAATGTTTTCCACAGATGTTTCAGATATTTTTATTCAATTCATTTTTTTCTTTATATTATCCTAATCTTTAAAAAAATACATTCTTATTGTGCTTAGGGGACCCATTCTCTCTCTGTTGTTTTTTCATTCGGCACTCATATTAGTCTATTGGAAACAGAGTAGATTAGGTACTTGGATAGTCTCCGTAATATCTTTCAATAATATTTGTAGTTGTTATAGCTTACTAGTATACTATTTTGGAAATGAAGCTTGCCTAGCCAAATCAAATCTCATATTCTGGTACACAACTTTTTTCATTAAAAGCTGGGCCTAGTGTCAGGAGGACTCATTTTCCTGAGTTGAAATTTGACCTCTAACACTTACTAATTGTATGACACTGGGCAAGTTATTTGTCCCTGTTTGCTTCAGTTTCTCATTGGTAAAAAGAGATAGACAAGGAAATGGCAAACCACTCTAGAATCTTTGCCATGAAAACCCCAACATGAGGTCACAGGATAGGACTGCAAAATGACTAAGCAACAAAAATATTTTTGAATAAATTTATTTTTTTTTAGTCCTTATTGATCCATAAAGTAAAAGTATCAATAGCACACACCACTTCATAGCACTAAACTATTATATGGAATGCAAAACTACTTTTTAGAATGTAAAATCCTTGAGAGTAGGGATTGTTTGATTCTTTGTATTTGTTTTACTCAGCTGGATTCATAGCACAGAGGAAGCACTTAAGCACTTCTTGATTGATTTAAATATACTAACATAACTTAATGACCATTAAGTAGAGGGATTATGGATGGGTATAGTTAGCTGAAGTACCTCCCCTCTCTTTGTCTTGACTGTTTTTGTTTGTTTGTTGGTTGGTTGGTTGTTTGGTTTTCTACCATTGACCATGAATCCTTAATTTTCTTTTAAGGCTCCATACATGGGCTACTTCTTACTCATTCAATGCCTTTTCTGATTCTCTCAGCCTCCACCCAAAGTTGTTAAAGGCCCACTCCTTCTTCAGGTTGTGCTCTATTTACTTATTTGTATACTGATTGTTTTCTCCTTTATATTATAAATTCCTTGAGAATAAGGGTACTTTTATTGTTTTTCTTTTTCCACTACTTAACGCAATTTTGTAGGCATACTCAAATACAAGAAGAAGCTATGTTTTCCTCAATGACTTCATAGGACCTTTCTGCGCCAGAGTATAGCAATTCATCTATGACTTAAGTGTAGCATGGTGGAAAGAGTTCTGCATCTAGAATCGGAGAGAGGACTTCTGTTCAAATTCTGCTTCTGACTGATCTTCATTACTTGCATGGTCTTAAGTAAGTCACTTACCTCCCTGAGATTATTTCCTTATTTATAAAACTAGGGGGTTGGGTCAGACTTATTGTCTTTTGAGTCTCTTTCCAAATTGAGATATATCTATATCTATATCTATCTATCTATCTAAAATCCTGTAATCTTAGGCTGTTGTTTTGAGACTCAAGAAGTTTAAATGAATTACCCAAGGTCACACAGCTACCTCTGATTAGGATCAGAGGTAGTAAAAACCAACATGCTTCCCAATAGATTATGCTGACTCTGTGCCTTTACACATTGTATGGTTTTTTAAAAAATTTGTTAAAATGAATTGTTGAATTATTGAAAAGAGTTTCCAACTAAACATGTTTCCATTTACTGAAATAAAATGAAGTGGAATATTGTTATGAGAAATACTATGGCACCACTACAAAGTAATCTATGGAAGAAGACTATTACTGAGCAAGAAAAGCCCATTATTAATATTCTGTGGAGATAAAGCTGACCTTGAACTACTTTGTAGATTATATTAAGAATATCAGAGGCAGCTTGTGGCAATGTAAGATATCCCATCCACCTCCATTACTAGGCTGACATAGTGGTGTCTTTTGCATATAAATATGTTTCTCTTCTATCAGCCAGTAGTGATAATGGATTCTAGTGAACTCTCTCCCCAACTCTGTCATTTAGTCCTGTCTGTGTCCAAAATTTTTGCAAAAATGACAAGCTGGAATTAGAGGTGTGTAACCAATGGTCATTGAAAAGAAAAAAAAAATGCTCATCTATGTAGGAACCAAACCAGCAACTTTTATTTTGACAACAATGTACTCCCAACAGCATGAATCACATGCGTCATCAGACAATCTATTTTGGGTACATTTTTGACCACAAACATCTTAACTATAAAGTACTCTCAATCATAACATAAGGCGGTATTGGAAAGTGATCCCATCTGTCTTTTCTCTACAGGGCTAGAAGATGGGGTGAATAGCCTAACTCTCAAAGCTAAATCCTTCAGCTATGCTTTGCTCCAGTTCTCTATCCAAAGATATCCTTATTGTGGAGAAGAGTAAAACTTTAAGGTAATTGTGCTTGATGTTAATGTTATGATTTGTAATTTGATTTTCTTACTTCTGTTCTATTTCCAAGAAAACAATGTCTTATGAGGACAACTGAGTTTACTAATTCCTGATCAAATATAGCACCCCTCTACAATTTTTTTAAAAGTCTTCTATCAAACATCAGTGTTGTGTTAGCTTGAACATCATGAACAATTTCCCCTGGTCTGATTAATTTCTGGATACACTCATGTCATTGAGAACTGAGATCTGAAGAAATAAGATAAGACTTCAGAATTGTGGTAACCACTAGGTTACCACCAGTAGGTGATGACGTATGTGAAACTTGGTTCAATATGGTTAGTTGTGCTACTTTAAATAACTTTTTCTGTCACCCATTCCAACTGTGGCATAATTCATTTCTGTGTGTCTTCAAATTCCTTCTTTTAAACTAGAGATGCTTATTAATTTTTTTGTGTTATGGATTCCTCTGACAGTCTGGCAAAACCTATAGATTCCTCAGAATATTTTGAAATGTGTAAAATAAAATACAGAGGATTATAAAGGAATCCAAAATTGAAATAGTCTCTCTCTCTCTCTCTCTCTCTCTCTCTCTCTCTCTCTCTCTCTCTCTCTCATTAAATATACAGACTTGGGATTAAGATCTTTTATTCCAAACATCAAAAATGTCCAAGTCACATCCTTTAAGCAACTTTTACTCAACTCTACATCTATTTTCATTGATTACCTTAACTCTATTACCCTTTCATTACCAAATTTCTTTGAATAAATTTTATCTACCCACTGTCAGGTGTCAGGTTTCTGATTTCAACAACCCTTCCCCTTCAACTACTATTCAGTTCTTACCACTTTACTGAAAATTCCTACCTAACTATTCCATATGTATGGTCTCCTCTGCAATAAAGAGATAGCTTTGTTTTTATATGTTTATCAAAAATGCAAAGGCACATATTTCATTTTTCTTGTCTATTTCAAAATCTACTTGAGGCTATACTGTTAAAATAATGACTTTGTGGTATGGCACATCTCATGCTTAAAGGCTATGCCAACTCTCTTCGGCACATAAAATCCCCTGAAATACACAGACAGACAGACAGACAGATAGATAGATAGATAGATAGGTAGAGGAAGATATAGATATAACATTGTAATGTTAATTAGAGTTAAACATATTCCACTGTCTTACCTGGGGCACATTAAGGGAAACTTGATTAGTGGAGGCTTGTTTTGTAGGAATGTCCAGGCATTGGGTCATATATATATACTCTGAGGTGAAGTTTTGCTTTAGGGGCTTACTCCTGTGATATGACCAGATGAGACTCTGGATAGCTGTCTAACCCCTCCCCCACCAGCATTTTTGAAAACCCAGATGTTGATGCTTCACTCTCTGATGACTATGTATGTATGTAATGGTCAGATAGCTGGATCTGTATGTATTGCTTATGGTCAAACTAGTTAGAAACCCTGTCTGTTGTTGGTCTTTATTTTTCTGCTTGTATTTTTCCTGTTGGTGAATGTAATTAAAGTAGATTGTTGACACCTCAAAAGATGCTTTCCTTTTAGAAAAGCAAATCTAAGAACCTGTACCACAGGCCCCCCTGTATATGCCAGGGTGCTTGCTGCTACAAATTTATATATATATATATAAATATTTTAAATTTATAAATTTATAGATTTATATATTTTAAAATACATATATTTATATATTTTAAATTTATAGATTTATAAATCACTGATGAATTTAATCACTAATGATATTAATCGATCATAAAAAATTTGTTAAGGGCAAACTATGTGCTGCCAAATAAAGGCATAAATGCCATCATCTAAAGAAGTGATAAAGTATACTATTTTTAGTGTATAGACACTGGTCATAAGTACAACTGAAACTGGTCAACTTAATTGCTTTCAACTCATTATAGCTGATCATGGTCCCAAAGAATAGCCTTTAGAAAAGGCATACTTCTAAATAAGAAAGAAAAACAGAAAAAGAAAGAATAGAAAAAAAAGAGAGAGATTGAACTGGACAGCAGAAGATCTGAGTTCTAGTCCAACTCTATCTTTCTATGGTTGTAATTTTGACCTTGAAAAGGCACTTAATTTCTCTCAGTTACAGATTCTGCATTTTTAAGATGACAAAATGGATTATATACTCTTTAAAATCTTTTCTATAGTTAGTACAAAGGAAACTTAAAATTAAAAAAAATACTTTCAGAATTTAGAGACAAGGTTGAAATGTCACTGTCAGAAATGGAAGCTAATGAGAATCAACATAGAGTAAATGAGATCAGTCAGAAGCAGGAGCAATATTCTCTATGAGTAGGTTTATTAATGTGTTTTCTAAGACTAAGCAGCTTCCTGAATCTCAGTATGTATCCTAGGGTGCTTCTCTTTTGGAAAGGCATAAAATTAATATTTTCTGATGTAAGATACAGAAAATGGATAGCTTGATTTGCTTGA